>PVHX01017818.1:0-38839 GCA_004024805.1 Geosciurus inauris | reverse complement strand
AAAAAAAAAAAAAAAAAAGGAACTGATGGCCACTAAAGCAAGGGGGAGAGGAGTAATTGCAAAAGCAAGTGTCAAAAGTCTAGGAAAGAACCAGGGCTCACAAACCAGAAATAGCAGATCTAGAAAATAAGCCTTCTGGTCATCCTGAGCAGCATCTGGGTGGGCCCTGTTGTAACTGGACGCATTGCACTTGCTAAGGTAGAATGGAAGGCACGGCCAGGACAGCCAGAACTGACTATTTTGAAAGGCTTCTCTGAGCCAGTGGAGGTGAGGATTTGGCCAGGGGAAATGCCTTCTCAAAATTCCTTCCTGACCACCTATATAATTTGCTCAAATTAAGCACTAGATTGTAGAGGTACCAACTCTGCTTCCAAAAACAGGATGCTTTCTTGGCTTAGATATACTCCCTCAGGAAGCATGTGGTTGGCAATAATAATTGACCTCCTTCCCCTTGTAACTTAAACTGTTTTATTTTCGAATGGCTTTAGATTTCCAGAAAAATGGAAGAAATAGGATGGAGAGTTTTTGCACACTCTTCACCCAGTATCTCTGATTGACAATATCTTATGTCACTCTTATGGTGAATTTGTCACAACAAAAGAGTCATTGTTAGCACACTGCTATTAACAGTTTTTCCCTAATGTGGTACCTGTTTCAGAATCCCATCCAGGACACCACACTGCATTTTGTTGTCACATCTCCTTAGAGTCCTCTGGTCTATGGCACATTCTCAGACTATCCTTGTTTATGATGACCTTGACAGTTTTGTTTGTTTTCTGCAATACAGGGGATTGAACCCAGGAGTGCTTTACCACTGAACTACATCCTCAAACTGTTATTTATTTTTTTATTTTGAGACAGGGTCTCGCTTCTGTTGCCCAGACTGGCTGAAACTTGTGACCCTCTTACCTCAGCATCCTGAATACCTGGGGTTACACGCATGTGCCACTGGGGCCCAGCTACCTTGACAGTTTTGAAAAGTACTAGACAGACATTTTGCAGAATGGTAGAAGCCTCAGTTTAGGCTTCTCTAATGTTTCTCTCACATGCACAGTTTATTACCACAGATGTTAAACTAAATCCCCTGGCTGAGGTAGCCTTTTTTTTTTTTTTTACATTTTTATATATTTTATTTCATATATTCCCACCAAAAACCTGTGAAGTCATTTGTATAATTTACATTTTACAAATAAAGAAACAAGCTGGGCGCGGTGGCATACGCCTGTTATCCCAGCACTTAGGGAGGCTGAGAAAGGAGAATCGCAGGTTCAAAGCCAGCCTCAGCAATGGCGAGGCACTAAGCAACTCAGTGAGACCCTGTCTCTACATAAAACACAAAATAGGGCTGAGGATGTGGCTCAGTGGTCGAGTGCCCCTGATTTCAATCCCTGGTACCAACAAAACAAAACAAAACATACACACACACAAAAAAAAACAAATAAAGAAACAAGAATTTAGCAAGGTTATGTGACTACTCAATAGTCCAGAAATCCTCAAAGCCAATGGAAACTAACAAAACCAAGTCTCCTATGAATTGTTTTCAAACTGAGAATTACCTTGAAGAACATCATTCATACTAGATATGAGTGCCTGTATTTCTGAGGTAGCCTTTATATATATATATTTACAGATGTTGATGGACCTTTATTTCACTCATTTATTTATATTCCGTGCTGAGAACTGAACCCAGTGCCTCACACATGCTAGGCCAGTGCTCTACCACTGAGCCGCAACCCCAGCCCCCAACTCTTTACTTGAAAAAGAAAGTCATGAGGTTAAGGCTGGTACCAAACATCATCTGAGAAAACCTATATATCCTGCTGCAACCACACATGGCTTGATGCGGACACTGCCTTTTGAAGGGGCTTCTCCTCCTTGCTCCTGCCCCTTGGGCCTGATCCCATGGGCTTATCTCTCCCAAAATTTTCTGAAAGAGAATCTTCTCTCTCATAAGGTAAAGTAAATTTCTTCCCAAAATCTGTCAAGAAATAGGGGTCTACTTGGTTAATGCTATGGAAGGATTAAGAATTAATATATTCCAGATGAGAGCTGTGCACAGTGGCACATGCCTGTAATCCTAGCACTTTGGGTGGCTGAGACAGGAGAATCGCGAGTTCAAAGCCAGCCTCAGCAATGGCGAGGCGCTAAGCAACTCAGTGAGACCCTGTCTCTACATAAAACACAAAATAGGGCTGGGGATGTGGCTCAGTGGTCGAGTGCCCCTGAGTTCAATCCCTAGTACCAAAAAAAAAAAAAAAAAAGAAAAGAAAATTAAGGAAATTTTATATTAATAATAGATCAAAAAACATAATGGGGCTGTGTTGTGGCTCAGTGGTAGAGCACTTGCCTTGCACTGGGTTCAATCCTCAGCACTACATAGAAGTATATAAATAAAATAAAGGTATTGTGTTCATGTACAAATAAAAAATTTTTAAAGCAAACATTATAATGGAGAAATTAGGAGTGATAGCTACAGAATATGGGAATCCTTTGGGGGGTGATGAAATGTTCTAACATCAAATATGGAGATGATTTTATATAACTGAGAGTATGGTAAAAAAAATCATTGAATTGTACACTTTAAATGGGTGGATTGTATAGTATATAAATTAGATCTCAACAACACTGTTACAAAAAAGTGCAAATGATAATTGGAGAAAATTATTTGGAACACAAATGACCCATGAGGTTTTACTATCTTTAGTACACAAAGCCTCTATTAATTAACAAGAAATTAATTCGTTGAAGAAATTAATAAATAAAAATGGACAGAAGGATATGGGTAGTCAATTCAAGGAAGGGGAAATACATATGGTCAATATATTGTGGGAAAAAAACATTAATTCTCACTGGAGATCAATGATAATTCTTTTATCCTACAAGCAAATATTTTTTAAAAAGTTATAATCAGGTGAGGAGTTATGCTTTCTGAACTTTAAACCATTTGGAGGGCCCTTTTCAAGAAAAAGAATTCAAAAATTCAAATGTGAAAATTGGTACAAAGGTGAATATTTAGCATGAAGAAATAAATCACTACAATTATAAGTTTTGTAAAACTAATAAATGCCATAATTATTATCACAAAAGTTTTAAAATGACCGCCTGCCTGACACACCTCTATAATAACCTCTTTTATTTCTTTTTTTGGGGGGTGGAGGTACCAGGGATTGAACTCAGGGGTACTCGACCACTGAGCCACATCCCCAGCCCTATTTTGTGTTTTATTTAGAGACAGGGTCTCACTGAGTTGCTTAGCGCCTCACCCTTGCTGAGGCTGGTTTTGATTCTCCTGTCAGCCTCCCAAAGTGCTGGGATTACAGGCATGTGCCACCATGCCCGACAATACCTCTTTTCATAGTCATTGGATGCATATTTAAGAGTTCCTTTTTATGATAACTATTTTATGAAGTTTTGTTCTGTAGAGTACAGAAGATAATAAAGTCTTTTTCTTACATATTTAATTGAAGTTTGTTTTTTTTCTTATTAACAGTTTAGAAAAGTTTATATCAACTTCACCAAAAAGAATAAGAAAAAAAATCTTAAAGTAATATTTAAATTCAGAAATGAATTGCAATGAATTTTAATACGACAAAAATTTACCTATCATATGAAAACTCTGCCTTAGCCTGCTTGAGATGCATAGACTGAGTGGTTTCAACAGCAGAAATTTATTTCTCATAGTTTCACAGACCGGGAAGTCCAAGACTTGCAAGGTAGATTTCATTCTTAAGTCTCTTTCTCTTGTAGATGGCCACCACCTGCTGTGTGCTCCCATGACCTCTTCATGTATTTTCTAGAACAGACATGAAGTTCTCTGGTGTCTCTTTTTTTGGGAGGTAGGGATGGGGGACATTGAGGATTGAATTCAGAGGCACTGAACCACTGAGCCACATCCCCAGCCCTATTTGGTATTTTATTTAGAGGCAGGGTGTCACTGAGTTGCTTAGCACCTCGTTTTTGAAGAGGCTGGCTTTGAACTTGCAATCCTCCTGTCTCAGCCTCCTGAGCTGCTTTTTAGAAGCCCACTAATCCTATCAGATCAGGGCCTCATCCTTTTAACCTCCTTTAACCTTTTTTTTTTTTTTTTTAATTTTTTTTAGTTGTAGATGGACACAATGTCTTTATTTTATTGCTTTGTATGTGGTGCTGAGGATCAAACCCAGGGCCTCATGCATGCGAGGCAAGCACTCTACCACTGAGCTACAATCCCAGCCCCCTCCCTTAACCTTAATTAGTTCCTTAGAAACCCTAGCTCCAAATATAGGCAGGCTTGGAGTTAGGACTTCCACATATGAATTGGGGGGGTGCATATTCAGTCCATAATACATTTGATAAAGCCGGGCACGGTGGCGCAAGCCTATAATCCCAGCACTTAGGGAGGCTGAGACGGGAGAATCGCGAGTTCAAGGCCAGCCTCAGCAATGGTGAGGCACTAAGCAACTCAGTGAGACCCTGTCTCTACATAAAACACAAAATAGGGCTGGGGATGTGGCTCAGTGGTGGAGTGCCCCTGAGTTCAATCTCCAGAACAAAAAAAAAAACCCAAAACAACATTTGATAAATTGCTATCAAAGAATACTAGAATATGTTTTCATTTTATCACAAATTATTGCAATTGTTACCATTTTAAAGCAATATCTTTTCCTTTGCTAGAAAATCCTTCTCATGTTTCTCTCATGTTACATATTAGCCTGCATATATACACATGTAACAGGAATGTCAAATGTTTTATGTTGCAAAAATGTTCCCCAGCCACCAATGCCACTGTTGTGAACACGGCACTAATTCAAGGTCAGCTCCAGAATCACAGATGAGAATAAGAAGAAAAACAAGTAAAGGACTCTCCCACTAATAGGAAATGACTGTTGGTCATGCAGAAATAAATTCATCTGATGTGAGAGGAGGTATTTGGAAGTTAATAATTTGTCTTTTGTCTTACCTAAGTAGTTCTGCTGTTCAGCTAGTCTCTGCACTAAAAAGCAGGGCCCGTTTCTGACATCAACAGAGGCATAAACTGCAAACCGTCCCAGTATTCCTACTCAGCCACCTTTTGTTTTAAGAATAATACAAGCTGGGTGCAGTGGCGCATGCCTCTAATCCCAGCACTTAGGGAGGCTGAGACAGGAGAATCGGGAGTTCAAAGCCAGCCTCAGCAAAGGGGAGGTGCTAAGCAACTCAGTGAGACCCTGTCTCTACATAAAACACAAAATAGGGCTGGGGATGTGGCTCAGTGGTCAAGTACCCCTGAGTTCAATCTCCAGTACCAAAAAAAAAAAAAAAGAATAATGCAACAAGAGATGTGAAGCACTTCCATGGGGCCTAATGGTCCTTGTCACAGAAGAGGATATTCAAGGTTCCAGGCTGTGCTGTGCCAGAACCAAGAAGCAGGACCCAAGCAACAGAAGAAGAAGCAGTAGCCACATAGGTAGCAGCAAGGGAGACTGGCATTTTAGGAACTCAAAGCTACAGTCTTACATAAGTAGCAGATGGTGGGTACTGAGCAGGAACTTTCTTTCAAACAATAGGAAAATACATGTAAAGGATTGCATTTTTAGCTATTGTAAGAGGCAAAATGAGCTAATGTTGGTATAAAATGCTTTTTTTTTTTTGATACTAGGGATTGAACTCAGGGGTACTCAACCACAGAGCCACACCCCCAGCCCGATTTTGTGTGTTTTTATTTAGAGACAGGGTCTCACTGAGTTGCTTAGCACCTTGCCGCTGCTAAGACTGGCTTTGAACTCTCAGCCTTCCAAAGTTCTGGTATTATAAGTGTGTGCCACCGTGCCCGGCATAAAATGGTTTTTTTTTTTTTTTTTTTAAATTTTTTTTAGTTGTAGATGGACACAATGTCTTTATTTCATTGCTTTGTATGTGGTGCTGAGGATCGAACCCAGGGCCTCACGCATGCCAGGCAAGCGCTCTACCGCTGAGCTACAATCCCAGCCCCCATAAAATGGTTTTAATTGATTTGTCTTGAACCATTCATACTGCCCAATAGGATACCTTGCATGCAGAAAGTACTCAATGAACAAGCAAATTGCAAAAGACACACACACACACAACTCTAGGATATATATGTATATAGTAAATATAGCATGTTGGCTTTTTATAAAACCCATACAGTTAAAATAATGTATATTTTATGAAGTTTAAAGCATTGAGAAAAATTTAATATATATTTTAGGGATTCAGTGTAGTAAAAATTTACGTATGTATTGGAACAATGAAAACTATATTCAAAAAAGTGGTCACCTCAGAGTTGGAGGAAGAGGAACATGATGGAGGAAGGATGTCCAGGAAGATTCAAATGTACCTGAAGTGTTTTATATTTAGGTTGGGTGGTATGCTCAAGGACATTTATTATGTTAGCTATGTATTTTTATAAATCTGAAATATTCATTAAAATTCAACAGAGATTCTTTCAATAAAATGTCTTTCCAGCATTTGTTTCCTGAATACTCTCACATGTGCGTTAAGCTTCCACAGGTGTAATAAATTACCATAAATTTGACACTTTAAAACAGCAGAAATTGTTAGTTGTGGTGGCGTTCCCTAAAGTCTCAGTTTCTAGGGAGGCTGAGGCAGGAGGATCATTTGAGCCAAGGAGTTCAGACTCAACAAAGGCAACATAGTGAGACTCAAAAACCAAGAAGGAAATTTATCAAGTTCTGGAACCCAGGTGTCCAAAATCAGATGCACTAGGACAAAACTGAGGTTCAGCAGGAGTCTCTAGAGGAGAACCTCTTCTTGCTTCTTCCAGCCTGGTGTTGCTTCCAGCATTCCTGGGCTTGTGGCTGCATCGCTCCTGTCTCTGCCTCTGTGGTCACATTGCCTCTTTCTCTTCTGTCAACATCAAATCTCCCTCTGCTCTCTCTTATAAATATACTGGTGGTTGCATTTAAGGCCCACCTGGATAATCCAGAAGAATCTCCCAAAGATCCTTAATTTAATCACATCTGCAAAGAACTTTTTTCCATGAAAGGTAACATTTACAGGTTCCAGGGATTAGGACCACATCACATGTACCTTTACTTTTGTCACAATAGGTACACAGTGCTTTTCTAAGATGGCAATTGAATAAAGTTGGCTCAAGGGTAGTAAATAAAAGGTACTGATTAACTATCAAGGAACTTTA
The DNA here is from genome assembly GCA_004024805.1 of Geosciurus inauris. Classification (NCBI taxonomy): domain Eukaryota; kingdom Metazoa; phylum Chordata; class Mammalia; order Rodentia; family Sciuridae; genus Geosciurus; species Geosciurus inauris. The sequence continues at coordinate 31,701 of PVHX01017818.1, read as the reverse complement.
AGAATGCTGAGATATTTGAAGCAAGCAGCATAGGTCTGGTATTTTGCTATTAACGATCTTCAGTAAGAGCCCTGTAGGAAATTTATTAAATTTGTAAATGGCACCAAGTCTAGAGGAACTGTTGACAGTGCTAGTGCAATAGTTTAAGAAGAGCAGACACTTTGAACTTGGACAGACCAGTAATGCTAAAGAGCATATTAGCTGCACATGATGTACTATGTTTTTTTTTTTTTTGTTTTTTTTTTTTTTTAGTTGTTGATGGATCTTTATTTTATTCATTTATTATTTATATGTGGTGCTGAGGATCGAACCCAGTGCTTCACGCATGCTAGGCAAGCGCTCTACCACTGAGCTACAGCCCCCAGCCCTACGTTTTGAATATTTGTTTTTCCTCCAAAAATTCATGTTAAAACTTGATCCCCAGTGCAACAGCATCAGGAGGGGGCACCTAATGAGAGGTTCTTGGGTCATGAGGCACTTTCCTCATGAATGAATTAATACCACTATAAAAAGGGCTTGCAGGAGCCAGTCCTCTCTCTTCTGCTTGTCTGCCATGTAAGGACTTGGAATCAGTCCTTTTTTTGCCCTTTCACCCTCTCCTGCATGAGGACAGAACAAGAAGGCTGTCACTCACACCAGATCCCAGTGCCTGACCTTGGACTTCCCCACCTCCGTAACTGTTGCTACTGGAGTTCTCAGATAAAGGCTGCTGCCTTGGTGGTCCCAACAGATCCAGCTCAGCCACCTGTCCAATGCACCAGTCAAAGAGATAAGCAATGGTGAGGAGCAAGAAAGGAGCCTTATTAGTGTGGCCATGCTAGGAAGAGCAGGTACGGAAGTACAATGATCAAAGATTTGTCTTCAAGAGGCCAACAGAAACTTTGAGGTTTTATGGAAACCTCAAAGCGGAAAAGGGAAACAAAGGCAAGGTTTAGGGGCTTGTCTAGCTGGGAGGTTTGCAGAGCTGGCAGTCATCCTAGTCAGGCCATGGGCTGTTGATCATTGTCTGAGGGCTGGCTCTGTGAAGTTCTGGGAAGGTCATCATTGCTGGAAGGGTCAATTTGGTTCCCATCATGAGATAATTGCTCCTGCTTCAGAGGAAGACTTGGTTTCATCACAGAGTAATTGCTACCACTTTAGGAGGGCGGGGTGGTGCAATTCTGGAAGGTGTAGGACAACCACTGAAGACTTCTAGATGCCATTGCAGGGATCTGAGATAGGATGCTAGTGGAATGTCGCTGTAGATCATGTCTAAGTTGAGATAAGTTAGGTAAACTTAGGGCTAACCAACCTTGTATTACCAGTTCTTAGATGAACATTCCTTAAATTATCTAACATGCCTACACGTAGTGCTAAGCAGGAATCTAAAGACAAATACAAAATAAAGGAAGAGATGCCAGGGTTTATCCTGCTTTTAATTACTCATTGGGCATCTGCAGGCCTAAATGAAGAGTCACCACTTTTAGCAAAGGCAGGCTCTCCAAGTCCCTGTTATACTGATGGGAAATAAGTTTCTGTTTCGTAAAAATTACATAATCTTAGTATTCTCTTATAGCAGCACAAAGATGGAAGCCCAGCAAGCATTGTTTGACTATGGGACTAGATCAGCTTCTAATGCAGTAAAAAAGCAAAAGTGGGATCCTGACCTGCAGGTCCAAAAGCGTCTTATAGACAAGGAAAGATCGCTTTGTTTTTTTTTGTTTGTTTGTTTGTTTTGGTACCAGAGATTCAACTCAAGGGTACTCGACCACTGAGCCACATCCCCAGCCCTATTTTGTGTTTTATGTAGAGACAGGGTCTCACTGAGTCGCTTAGCTCCTCGCCGTTGCTGAGGCTGGCTTTGAACTCGCGATTCTCCTGTCTCAGCCTCCCAAAGTACTAGGATTACAAGCGTGAGTCACCGCGCCCGGCTTCGCTTTGTATTTTTAGTGTCTGGCATAGCATGATTCATTAAGTGTTCATTGAACAAACAAATAAAAGGGTATATTTCAGTTTTCTTTTTCCTTGCAAACCTACCTATGGCCTTGCACGTGCTAGGCAAGCACTCTACCACTAAGCTACATGCCTGGCACCACATTTCAGGGGTTTTTTGTTTGTTCATTTTTATTTTTATTTTTGTTTTTTGGTACCAGGGATTGAACTCAGGGTTACTCAACCACTGAGCCACACCCCCAGCACTATTTTATGTTTTTTTTTTTAAATTTTTATTTATTTTTGTAGTTGTAGGTGTACAGAATATCTTTATTTTTATGTGGTGCTCAGGATCGAACCCAGTGCCTCACGCGTGCTAGGCGAGCACGCCACAACTGCGCCACAATCCCAGCCCCCTATTTTATGTTTTATTTAGAGACAAGGTCTCACTGAGTTGCTTAGCACTTTGCCATTGCTGAGGCTGGCTTTGAATTCACAATTCTTCAGTCTCAGCCTCCCAAAGTACTAGGATTACAGGTGTGCACCACCAGCTCGCATTTCAGTTTTAATTTGGTTTAAATGAAAGATCAATCAGCAATTGTAACTTCTTGCCACTCTTCTTAGCATTTTTGGGGGGGTGGGGTGGGGGATGGGTACTGGGGATTGAACTGAGGAGCACTTGACCACTGAGCCATATCCCCAGCCCTATTTTGTATTTTATTTAGAGACAGGGTCTCACTGAATTGCTTAACATCTTGCTTTTGCTGAGGATGGCTTTGAACTCACCATCCTCCTGCCTCAGTCTCCCAAGCTGCTGGGATTACAGGTGTGCGCCACCATGCCTGGCTCTTCTTAGCATTTTGATGATACTAAAATGTGCTGGAAACCTGGTCCTTTAGAGGTATGAAGATTAGAAGTAGATGACATGAAGCATATCAGTGAACCCAGGCAGCCGTTCCATGAGAAGCTATGTAATGGGTTCTGTGTGGCACTTGCTATAATGGGTTCTGTATGGCACTTACAGAACCCATTCAAAACTCCAAGGTTCAATCTATGTAATGAAGGGACAAACTAGTGGCAAAATAAAATTCATACTTTTTAAAACCAATCTATAAATTTCAAATCTAACCTTTACTCCCTCTTGTGGACTTCCTGTCCTATTTCACCTAAGGAGGCAGGGTTACTATTAATGCCTTACCCTGTGGTCCACACAGACCTGGCCTGCAAACTATGGTCTGGACCTGAACTGCACAAGGGGCCTCGGTCTGTACTGGCTGACAGCATATGACCATGTTTCACATTCTTATTCTCAATCATGATTATAAACACAGCTTCACTTAGTGGTTTAGGTCACTATTATAAACAAAAAATGATGGCATCATGAAAAAGCTACTTAATTTCACAAAGTCTCAATATCCCCACATCTTTAAAATAGGAAGAGGCTAGCCAGGCATGGTGGTACACACCTATAATCTCAGCAACTCAGTAGGCTGAGATTGGAGTATCCCAAGTTTAAGGCCAGTCTCAGCAATTTAGGGAGACTCTGTCATAAATAAATACATACATACATATATACATACATACATAAGTAGGGCTGGGGATATAGCTCAGTGGTAAAGGGCCCCTGCATTTAATCCCCAGTACAAAAAAAAAAAAAAAAAGGAAGATGATAATTTGATAATTGTATCCTTAAAGGTTGGTCTTGAGAGAAAGTTTGTGGAGTCCTAGCAGAGAGTAAGGATTCTATGAAAGAAACTGATTGCCCTAAAGTTTTTAGAAGTTTTCCTTCCATGGTAAATGAGTTCCCCTTCACAGAACTATTAAACCATCTACCTCCTGATTTTAATTAAAACACACTTCAAGGATATCTTCCCTTGTACTCCTATAAGGTTGAAAACAGTCGTTTTCAACCACACACATCATGGTGTGGGACTGGGGAAAGGGAAAGCCAGTATTCCCAGTGCCCACACTATCAATTCCAAACTATTAGGCTTCCACTACCCTATTAAAATAAAAAAACTCCAATCCTTTACAGATGCAGATGCATCTGCTTATACCACCCTGTCTTCTCTTTGCTGCCATCTACTGGCACATTCATGGAAGACTTTGGCTCTTGGCTAGGCCTTCCTTCTTTTTTTTACCCTCGCAGTTCTGGCGATTGAACCCTGGCATGCTCTAACACGGAACCATGAGCAACCTATGGAAAGAACTTCATGGCACAGAACTGAAGTCTTTAATGATTGTGAGGTCTGGTTTAAACCTGTGAGGCTGATCTGCCATCAGCCATCCAAGTGAATTTGCAAGCAGATCTCTCCCTCTTAGTCAAGCTTTCTAATGACAATAGCACCAGCCAGCACCTTGACTGCAACCCAGGCAAAGATCCAAAGCCATGAGCATCCATCTACACCTCCTGGATCCCTGCTCCTCAGAAACTACACGATAATAAATATATGCTGTTTTAAACTGCCACATTTCAGGGTAATTTGTTGCAAAGCAATGGGTAACTATAATAACTGTCTCAAACATCCACACACTTGATTTTAAAGGCTGTCTGGCCTAATGCATTTCCCATGAATATTTTCTCACAAAATACCAGAGGGGTTAGGGTGGTTTCAGTTAGAAACCAGGGACTATTGCCAACTATTTCCTTTGATAATGGAGGTCAGTAACCACATGGTTTCAGGATGAAGCAATTTACACACTGCCACCTGACAATATCAGGGACTTCCATATCAGGCATGAGACTGTCATTTGCTCTCCTCTTGTCTTGAACTTTTTTCTGGTATGTATGTAGGATCCATGTGTATCAGTTGACCTATTGACCAAGTACTAGGATATCCAATAAAGCACAGATATTTCATCGTTTACAATAATACTGATAGACAACATTTTCTGAGTATTTACTCTGTTATGCACTATGCTAAGTGCTTTATATATTGTATTCATTCATTTTATTCCCATTTTGTAGATGATAGAACTGAGACATAAAGGTTTAAACCAGACCTCACAATCATTAAGTGTCAAAGCTGAAATTTGAACTCTGTTATAAGGCGGAAGTTCCAAAAACTCTCAAGAAGTCAGAGGAGTCTCAAGGACCAACACCCATCAAGTTAAGGGCAAAAGAATCAGCAGCAAGTTAAATTTATGTTTCTCCTGTTAACTTCCCCTAAACCTGGGAGGCTGAACTTGCCAGGAAGTTGCAAAAAATTCTTGTGGTAGAACTTTTTCTTTCCCCACCTTAAATAAGCTTTGTTCAGAATGTTCACTTGGGACTTATTTTTATATATTATCATTTTAACTATACATATTTAGGTGGTACAGTGTAATAAATGATCAAATCAGGGAAGTTAGCATTCACATCTCCTTAAACATTGTTTCCCCATTTGGGACTTACACTAGAGCTTTCTGTGCCTTAGTTTCTATATTATCTATTCAGGCAGCAAAACAAATTCCCCTAAGGTTCTATCAGCCATGTAAATATTGAGATCTTGCTTATCCTTTTAGTCATACCCACACTCTCAAAGGTCTCTTTTATTTTTTGGTGTTGGGGTTTGAACTTGGGGCCTCAATGTATTTAAGAGCTCTAGCTCTGAGCTATAAGTCCTCACAAGGTCTTTTAACTGAAAGCTTTGGTTGAGCTTTTTTGGCTTGAATAAGACTGTATCTCCTCACCAGATTATAGAAGAGACTGAAAACTTCACCAAAATGCTTATGAGTTGTGCTTGATACCCAGATTAAAGTAATCAACAAGAGCTGGTCTCAGAGGAATTACTCCCTTCAGGGCAGAAGCAATGTGTGAGATTTAAGAATTGGGATTTAGCACCTGGGTGACCTTTGCCCTCATTACTTAACATAAAGTAACTCAATATTTCCAAGTCTCATACACAAATCAGGGAATAATGGGACCTGTGCTGATGAACAGCAATACCTAGCACATAAAAGGCACTCAATAATTGCATGCTGTGGAATACATAATGCTTGGTATTTAATTATTTTTTCCATCATGGATTCATGCACAACAAAATTGTGCATCATAAACACTTATTCTTGAGCAAACATCAATTATTAAAAACAAATTCAGCAGAGCACCATGGTGCACAACTGTAATCCCAGCAACTGAGGAGGCTGAGGCAGGAGGATTGAAACTTCTAGGCTAACCTGGGCAATTTAGGGAGAGCTTGTCTTAAAATAAAAAGGGCTGGGAATGTAGCCCAGAGGTAGAGCACTTGGGTTCAATCCCCAGTACTGCAAAATAACAACAACAAACAAATGTTCAAGTTCTAGAAAAGGTGCAAAATGGGATTAAAGAACTAACAGGTGTCATGTATCAGTGCAAATTTCCTTTTAAGGTAAATGGGTAGATCTTTTGTGCTAGAATGAAGCATCAAGTGATCCCACTAGTAGTGTCTTGATATTTTGAGATGTGGCACATTAACTTAAAATACAATTTATTGCACAGCAGTAAAAATTTCTACCTGTTTGGTGCTTTTCTTCTGAATATGCAAACTAGACGAGAAATAGTACTGGGATTTATGTGTGTTTGGACACACAACCCAACATGGTTGTTAAGGCTTGAAAGCTAGGCTAGCCTCCCTCTGAGGCTCAGCTGAAATGGATTCGCTTGTAGCTAAGACCTGCTAGATCAATGGTTTCTTTCCCTGGAACTGCCTGGACTAGAAAATTACTTACTTTTTTTTAAAAGCATTTTTAGTAGTTATTTATAGACCTTTATTTTATTCATATGTGGTGCTAAGAATCGAACCCAGTGCCTCACACATGCTAGGTGAGTGCTCTACCACTGAGCCACAATCCCAGTCACTACAAAACCAATTTCGGTGCTAGGGACTCTTCTACTCCCCGCCCCGCCCCTGCTTAGCAGCCCCGCCCTTGGTCCCGCCCCCACTTGGGCCCCGCCTCCAAACTGTACCTACTGCATCTCCCATGAGCCTCTTCGGCTGTCAGTCTACAGAAAGGAAGCACATCTGTATTGAGGTGACCCTTAGAATGAAAATAGCCATAGGCGGCTTCCATTGGGTCCGTACGGGAGGCGGGACTTCCGCTCCTCCGGCGCACATCAGTCAGGAGGCGGAAGCGTGGCGGGGGCGGGAAGGTTGTAGTTCGGCACAGTGCGGCGGTTTTGCCGGTCTCCAGGTGGTGTGTTGCACCTTGACAGCTGCGTCCCGCAGCGAGGCCTCCCCAGCGCCCTCGCGTCCCGGGTAAGTAGGACAGCCTGGAGGCACCGGGAGATGCAGTGAGATGCCCGCGCTGACCTACTGTTGCTGTCTTTGTGTGGGTGGGTGGTGCACAGGATTGAACCCTGGGGCGCTCTGCCGCTGAGCCCCATCCACAGCACTTTTTGTTTTTTATTTTGAGACAGGGTCTTGCCGAGTTGCTGAGGCTGGCCTCGAACTTGCGATCCTAGGCCTACCTCCGGAGTAGCCGGAGCTCCAGGTGTGCCCACCGCGCCCGGCTTGCTGCCATCTTTGTTGCCGCAGGGCGGCGGCCTCCTCGCCAACCTCCCCTCTCAAGGTTTCCCGTCCCCGTTTCACTTCCTTTCGCCCAGCCTGCCTTCCACGCCTGCGGGCAGGGACTCTTCTGAGACGCCGTTCGAGCCCTCTGATCTCTGCTCTTAACGTTCCCTTTCTCCAGATGGCCCTCATGCCCTCCTGTCCTAACCTGGCTGGCTCCCTGTGCTTCAGCCGCAGGAGGCACCCAAAGATTCGTTTATGAAAAACCAGCATGTGTTTTCTAGTCCTTTTCATTCCTGGTCCTCCTGAAGGCATCACGCAACGCTTCTCTACTTCGGAAGCAGTGCTCATGCCTTCTGAAGAGCGCATCTGTTAAGCTTTGTTGGTGTGGCTGCTTGAATAACCCTATTTCCCCTCACCCCCACCCCAGATTCAATGTTCCTTGAGGGTAGGTGTAGGATCTTGTTTATCTTGGGATCTCCCAAGGACCTAGTACAAAAACGCGAAGCTGGGAAACCCAGCAGCCCAAAGCATTCTTACTTTGTGACAGTGGTGCTCCACACCTATAAAATAGTCAGAAATAAATAAAAACGAATTTCAAGCTTTGCACACAGTGTGTGGTGCAGAGCAGTTATTTGATAAATGTTAGGCTCAATTATCTTTTCTTCGTTCTTTCTCTCTTTGAACTCGGGGATGCTTTACTACTGCACTACATCCGTACCTTTTGTATTTATTTATTTTTGAGATTGGGTCTCGCCAAGTTGTTGAGGCTGGCTCTGAACTTGTGATCCTCCTACCTCAGTCTCCTGAGTGGCTGGGATTACAGGCATGAGCTACCATGCCAGGCTCCTTTTTATTTTTGTTTTCAGTGCACCCAGTTGTTGCTGGATATATTTTTAAATAGATGAGTTATTTTTTTTTATCCTAGGGCTGTGATAATATGGACACTATAAACTGGTTGATATAATTGGTAATATATGGTAAATACAGTCTAATGATGTATATTAAAGTAATGCTGAATGTTGGTATTAACATCTTTGAGAATAAACAGCATTCTATTTAATAAGATGCTTTTTGAGGCACTCGCAGATTTTAAATTTGTGATTTAAGTCTGCTTTTCAAGTGTATATTTCTGAAGAGAATGAGAAACTACAAACAGGTTAACTGTTCTTAACTTTTAATTTGCAATTAAAGTATGGTGCATTTTATATGCATGCATATATATTTTTTACAGGTGACTGTAAAGTGCGGATCAGTTGCCTCTGAATATAATTGAAACAGAAAACAGGAAGATGGCAGCAAATCCTTCAGGACAAGGTAACACAGGAGTTTCTGTTATTACTAGGAACTTTTTCCACATATGTTGAATGTATTTGAATTAGAGGAAATTTAGAATAGGATGGTTACTGTAGGCAGAATTTGAAAGTGAATAGCAGAGTGAAACCCCAAATTTGAAGTCCAACATTATATCAGATACACAGCATCTTTAATGTTACTAATCCTCTATTTTAATCTGCGTTAAGAATAATCACACACTGGAGCTGGGGTTGTGGCTCCGTGGTAGAGCACTTGCCTAGCATGTGTGAGGCACTGGGTTCGATTCTCAGATAAAATAAAGATCCATTGACAACTAAAAAAATATTTAAAAAAAAAAAAAGAATACTCACACTGAACATTTTGTACTCCTCTGACATCTTCATTCTCTTGTTTTTTCTTGAAATCAGAATCACTTTTAAAGCTATATTGTCATCAGGCAATATTTATGCTTTAATCTTCATTGTTCTAAAAACTTTCATACATTTCACCTATGTTAATCAAACCAAGTTAGACACATGTTACTATCATGAAGTTTTTGTGTTTAAATGTAATTTAGTCTGCACAAAGTATTAAATCCTATTTTGTAGGCATTTTCCTGACCAAAAACTTGACGTAGACCTGTTTCCCTGCTAAATTTCAACTTCTGTTTGACTTTTATGTATGTTTGACCCATCATACTTTTTTTATTACTTGTGTCTGTTGGAATCTATTTGTTTTCTTTTTAATCTTAGTTAGTTAATCTTAGTTTTAATCTTAGTTTCTTTTTAATCTTAGTTTTTTGTCTTATCTTAATCTTCATTGACATGAAATCACATAAAATATATTCATTCATGTCCAGCTGCTTTCACTCACTGTACAATGAGATTCATACATAGTGTTCATTGTTATTGTCAAGTATTATTTCATTTTATGAATACATCACAATTTATTCCCTCTTCATCTGTGGGCTTTTGGATTGTCTCAGTTTTGGCTGTTGTGAATGAAGCTGCTGTATAAGTCTTTTTGTAGTTATATATATATATTTTTGATACTGTGGATTGAACTCAGGGGCACTCGACCACTGAGCCACATCCCCAGCCCTATTTTGTGTTTTATCTAGACACAGGGTCTCACTGAGTTGCTTAGTGCCTCGCCGTTGCTGAAGCTGGCTTTGAACTCACGATTCTCCTGTCTCAGCCTCCCTAAGTGCTGGGATTACAGGTGTGCACCACCGTGCCCAGCTGTAGTTACATGTTTTATTTCTCTTGGATAAAGATCTGGAAATGGGGGCTGGGATTGTAGCTCAGCGGTAGAACGCTTGCCTTGCATGCCTGAGGCCCTGGGTTCGATCCTCAGCACCATGTACAAAGCAATAAAATAAAGACATTGTGTCCATCTACAACTAAAAAAAAAAATTAAAAAAATAAAAAGATCTGGAAATGGAGCAGCTGAGTGTATATTAGTATCAAACCCTTTTCCAAAGTGGTTGTACCATTTTATATTTCCTCCAGCACGTGGGAGAGTTCTGGTTCCTCTACATTTAGTGTTGTCAGTCTCTTTAATTTTAGCTACTCTATAATGTATGAAGTGACATCTCATTGTAGTATTAACTTGCATATCCCTGATGATACATGCTGAGCACTTTTTCATACTTGTTGAACATTGTAAATCTTCCTTTGTGAAGTATTTGTTCCAGTCTTTTGCTCATTTTAAACATATTGGGTTGTTTTTATTCTAAAGTTAGTTTTTTTATTTGTTTTGTTTGAGTCTAGATACAAGTCCATGGTCAGATAAGTGTTTTGCTAATATTTCCTCCCAGTCTTGCTTGCCTTTTAATTTTTTTATTGCTGTTATAAAAGCTAGCTATGGTAACAGCTTTATAAGCTGTAACTGACTAATAGGTTTCTGTTCTTTCAGATAATCATATGTAATTTGTGCCTTATGGACTAAATACAGGTAAACATTCCCTTATGGTCTTTGACCTCTTCTTTTTAAAATTAAATGATAAGAGTTCAGAATAAAATAATTTAACTTGAATTTGATCCCCAGCACCCCCCCCAAAAGTTGCTAAAAAATCATACAGAGCAGTCAAAATGAAAATAAATATTAAATTTCCCTTTTGTTCTAGTAACAAAGAATTGAGATTTACAATTTGCTGGTTACTTTTCTTTTAGCAGTTGCAGTAAAAATATAATCATTTTTAGCCTGGCACGGTGGCACATGCCTGTAATCCCAGCACTTAGGGAGGCTGAGACAGGAGAATTGCAACTTCAAAGCCAGCCTCAGCAACGGCAAGGTGCTAAGCAACTCAGTGAGACCCTGTGTCTAGATAAAACACAAAATAGGGCAGGGGATGTGGCTCAGTGGTCGAGTGCCCCTGAGTTCAATCCCCAGTACCAAATATATATATATATAAAACCATTTTTAGTGTTACCTTTATTGGTCCATAGTAAAATCTTCTATGAAACATCCCCAATATAAAGAGAAGTGAATTTAGATTAGCCGTTTGTTTTTTATTGCTCTTTTGCCAGCAGTTTTGTTGGTGTCATAGAGCTGCTGCTATTAGACACCAGCAGAGGGAGTCCCTATCATGTTCTTTAGACTCAGGTTCTCAGCAAAATTTTAAAATTCTTATTAGGTTTGATTGTATTTTTATTCTCTACATGAAATTATTTCTGTACTGTTTATATGTGTAGGAATTACTTAATATGGAGACTGAATATCAAGTGACTTAATTAACTTAAAATGATGAGTGAAAGAACCATGACTTTTTGAAAAAATCTTGATCTATGCGTTGTAATTTGTTAGTGTCTCTGATGCAGTGAACAGAATCCCATTGTGTTTACCAAGCCCTCTTTCAGATCTAGCAGTCTTTTATACTATAGTAGTAATCAGAACTTCTAAATTTCACAAGCACTTTATAAGCTCACTGAAGTCTCATGTTCCTCACAGCATCCAATGTAATGTGGAACATTTGGTAGTTTCTCAATAATTAGTGAATTGATAAGATGTAACATTTTGAGACTTAATATGTAGAGGCAGATGTCAAACTAGAATTTTGCCAAACTACCATTTCTGTGTCTTTCATTTTGTCAGTCTTTCTTTTCTTTTTTTTTTGTACTGGGAATTGAACACAGGGGTGCTTAACCAATGAGCCACATCCCCAGTCCTTTTTTATATTTAAATGAGAGATAGGTTCTCACTGAGTTGCTTAGGGCCTTGCAAAGTTGCTGAGGCTGGCTTTGAACTTGGGATCCTCCCGCCTCAACCTCCTGAGCTGCTGGAATTACCGGCCTACGCCACTGTGCCTGGCCTGTGTAATTCTTTCATTATTAGTAAATTCAAGGTCCTGTTACCATATGGTGGTAATTGGATTGGTCTGACCTGATTTCAGAAAGACCTGGTGAAATACACAAGTAAGGAACATGAACTTTTTTCTTTGGTTTTTATTTCATGGTTATTTCAAAATGCTATGGTAGCCAGGTGTGGTGGTGCACTCTGTAATCCCAGTGATTTGTGAGGTTGGGACAGGAGGATCTCAAGTTCAAGGCCAGCCTTGGCAACTTGGTGAGAGTTGTCTCAAAATAAAAAAATAAAAAGGATTGGAGATGTAGCTCAATGGTAGAATGCCCTTGGGGTCAATTCTCAGTACTGCCCCTGCCCTCAAATGCTTATGGTACTAACCATAAGACTTCAGATCAGGTAGTGGGAACTAATGATTTCCTATGTAGGAATGGATTAGAATAGGTTCTAAGAGGTGTCTTGTTTGACTTCAGACTCAATCGCCAATCTTAAACTTGCTGTGGTCCAGAAGGAAAGCAAATTCACACTTCAGGCTTGTACTAAAGTATGCTACCTCTCAAGCATCACTGGATTTGTCCCAGTGATGCATACAAATCCTCTTAAAATTCTTGTATTTGTACCTTTTTAAAGATGTGAGAGTATATGGATGCAAAGACAATTTAGATACATTTAGCTTTTTAAAAGCTAGGTTTCTTAGCTGAGGGCAGTGGCAAATGTTTGTAATCCTAGCTACTCAAGAGTGAAGGCAGGGGGATTACAAGTTCTAGATCATCCTGGGCAACTTAGTGAGACCCTGTCTCCAAAAAAGGGGGGGGATGGGGATGTAGCTCAGTGGTAGAGCGCTTTCCTAGCATGCACAAGGCCCTGGGTTCAATCCCTAATACCAGAAGAAAAAATAAAAACTATATTTCTTTTTATTTCATTTTAATGGCTAAAGCAAGGAGATTTCTGATGCCAAGAGTTGCTCTGTAGGACATATTACTGGGTCAAGGTAGAGTATAATGTGAAGTAACTTGAGATCATTTGTATAGTTAGGGGAGAGCTTGGGATCCCCAGGTCAGTATAGATTGCCTTGGGACATCTTAAATGTTGAGTGTCATATAGAAAGCTGCATGCTAATCAGGGATATTCTATCTAATGAGGCTAACCAGGATACAGTGATGTGTAACTTAACAAATAGGGTGAGAGAGATGCCAGATGATGATAACAGTTAATAGCTAGTATTTATTAAGCAACTTCCACATAGCAGGCAATATGATAGGTATTTTACTTGCATCTTCTATATTTTATATAACTGTCTTTGAAGTGGTTACTACCATCACCACTGGTCTTGAGGCATGGTGAGGCAATTTCCCTAATGTTGAATAGTAAGTAGTGGTACTGAGATGAGAACCCAAGCTGGTTCCATGTCCCAGTTCATTCTGTTTTCCCATACTGCCCTTCAGACAGGGATTGAGCTTGCTCTAGACTAGGGGCAAGCTCTTCCACATCTGTTATTAAGCAGAAAATCTTTTTTCTTTTTTTTTTTAAATACTGGAGATTGAACTCAGGGACACTCAACCACTGAGCCACATCCCCAGCCCTATGTTTGTGTTTTATGTAGAGACAGGGTCTCACTGAGTTGCTTAGCACCTCGCCATTGCTGAGGCTGGCTTTGAACTTGCAATTCTCCTGTCTCAGCCTCCCTAAGTGCTGGGATAAGCAGAAAATCTTTAAAAATGAAAAAGGCTTATGAGTTTAAGAAGCAAAGAAAAATGGATGAGGAAGAAAGGTTGATTTAGCAGAACATATTTCATTGTCTTAGCCAGCACCAGAGAGGAAGAACCTCAGTGGATAGAACAAGTGGCAGTAGTTTGAAAGAGGCAAGTCCTTGGGATCTGGGTAGAAGAGAATGTGAACTCAGGGAGATCACCTGAGGAGACAGGAGGGCTTGTTCCTTTCCTTTTTTTTTTTTTTTTTTTTTGGTACTGAGGATTGAACTCAGGGGCACTTGACCACTGAGCCACATCCCCAGCCCTATTTTGTGTTTTATGTAGAGACAGGGTCTCACTGAGTTGCTTAGCGCCTCGCCGTTGCTGAGGCTGGCTTTGAACTCGCGATTCTCCTGTCTCAGCCTCCCTAAGTGCTGGGATTACAAGCGTGAGCCACCGCATCCGGCTTGTTCCTTTCCTTTGCTATGTATTTTAGTAAACTCCATAAGGTGGCTAAGGAGTGATTAATTTTTTAATCTTGAAAGATGTAGGAAGTGCTCACCTTCCTTTCTTTTTCTTGCTTATTTTGGACTTGCTTCCACATATCAGAAAACATTTGACCTTTGACTTTTTGAGACTGGCTTATTATGCTTATCAAGGTTGTTTCCAGTTCCATCGATATATTATCAGATGCTATAATTTCATTTTTCTTTAAGGCTGAGTAATACTCCATTGTGTGTATATACCACATTTTCTTTATTGATTCATCTGTTGAAGGGCATCTAGGGTGGTTCCATAGCTTATCTATTAAGAATTGGGGGGGCTGGGGTTGTGGCTCAGTGGTAAAGCACTTGCCTCGCATGTGTGAGGCACTGGGTTCGGTTCTCAGCACCACATACAAATAAATAAAATAAAGATCCATTGGCAACTAAAAAAATATTAAAAAAAAAAAAGAATTGGGCTGCTATAAACATTGATATGGCTGCATCCATGTAGTATGCTGATTTTAAGTTTTTGTGATATATACTGAGGAGTGGGATGGCTGGGTCATAGGGCGTGGTTCCATTCCTAGTTTTGTTTTTTTTAATATTGTTTTTTTAGTTGTAGGTGGACACAATATCTTTATTTTTATTTATATCTTTATGTGGTGCTGAGGATCAAACCCAATGCCTCACATTTGCGAGACAAGCAGTCTATCACTGAGCCACAGCCCCAACCCCCTATTCCTAGTTTAAGGAATCTCCTTACTACTTTCCAGATGGTTACACTAATTTGCAGTCCCACCAATAATGTATCTCCTTTTAAATGGTGTGTGTGTGTGTGTGTGTGTGTGTGTGTGTGTGTGTGTGTAAGAGGACTGTCTGGATTTGACTTGTCTGTTCTTGGCCTGTGGCCTGCTTTTTTGGGACTGTTTGGCTTAGTCACTATTCCTCGTGTTCACCCTGCCCTACTTGTACTAAAACAAAAAAGTGGGCACAGATGTATGTCACATACAGACACATACTGAACAGGAGAAACAGAACAGCTGTTAACACAGACCTAATTATTAGGATAATAAGACATTAAATATTCTATTATTTTTACCCTTCTTTATAAGTCTCTTTTGATGTACTTTAACTTTGTTATGAATTCATGGCTTATCAGAGACTCAATTTATTCCATCTGGCTATAATTATTCTCCTTTTAGTGTTTAAATTGTGACAGCCTGGCTAACCTCAAACTGGCTTTTTTGTCCTTTTATCATGATCCTAGAACTCCTTTTTTTTAAAAAAAATTATTTATTTATTTCTGACAAGATATTTAAAGCCAAGCCCATCCTTTTTTTTTTTTTTTTTGGTACCAGGGATTGAACTCAGGGTCTCACTGAGTTGCTTAGCACCTCGCCATTGCTGAGGCTGGCTTTGAGCTCGGGATTCTCCTGTCTCAGCCTCCCTAAGTGCTGGGATTACAGGCGTGCGCCACCGCGCCTTTTTTAAGTGGAGAAAGTATTAGAAACCAAAATCTGTTACATGTGGAGTCCATGACAAGGAGGAAAGCGTTATTGCTGGCTGGCCAGTGAAGTAACAGAACAAGAAACATGTTTCTTTTAAGGGCAAATGTTAATAACGATAGTCTGATTTAACTAGCATTATTAAATCTTTTTACATCTTATTTTTCTCCTTATAAGGTTCCATTGACCACTAAACACTGTTATGTTGGCATGTATCTTTTCACATGAAGCCCTTGACAAACTTCTTGGGAAAACAAGAGGTAGGGTTAGAACAAATTTTACTTAAAGCTCATCTTAATCCTGAAATGCTAAACAGAACCAGAATCATTGAAAGGTTCTTATCTATTGGAATTTTTAAATTGAATTTGAGATTTTCTTCCATTAAGAAGTAATATACAGGGGCTGGGGCTGTAGCTCAGTGGTAGAGCGCTTGCCTAGCATGCGTGAGGCACTGGGTTCGATCCTCAGCACCACATATAAATAATAAATGAATAAAATAAAGATCCATCAACAACTAAAAAAAAAATTAAAAAAAAAAGAAGTAATATACAGGGCTGGGATTGTAGCTCAGTGGTAGAGTGCTTGCCTCGCATGTGGGAGTCACTGGGTTTGATCCTCAGCACCACATAAAAATAAATAAATAAAATAAAGATGTTGTGGTCATCTACAACTAAAAAAATGTTTAATAGAAAGAAGTAATATACAATTGAGCTGGGCACGGTGGTGCATGTCTATAATCCCAGCACTTTGGGAGGCTGAGACAGGAAAATCGTGAGTTCAAAGCCATTCTCAGCAACGGTGAGGCGCTAAGCAACTCAGCAAACCCTGTCTCTACATAAAACACAAAATAGGGCTAGGGATGTGGCTCAGTGATCGAGTACCCCTGAGTTCAATTCCCAGCACCAAAAAAATACATATATACACAATGAATCAAAATGCATTCTGCTATCATATATGCCTAATTAGAATAAATAAAAAAATAAAAACACCTAAACAATAAAAAGAAATAATATACATAGGGCTGAGGATAAGGCTTAGTTGGTAGAGTGCTTGCCTCACATGCACAAGGCCCTAGGTTAAACCCCCAGTACCATCAAAAACAAACAAATAAAATAACATACAACATTTAATCCTACTATCCTAGCCAGATGTGGTGGTGCATACCTATATTCCCACCAGCTCAGGAGGCTGAGGCAGGAAGCTCACAAGTTTGAGGCCAACCTCAGCAAATTTAATAATACCTTGTCTCAAAATTAGACAAATAAAAATGTACTGGGGATGAAACTCAGTGGTAGAGCTTTTGTCTATGTGTGAGGCCCTGGGTTTAATCCTAGCACTGAACAAATGAACAAAAAACTCTATTAGGTGAATTGAAATATATTTCTGATATGCCAGTGTGCTGAAATCTTGTGCCATCTTGCCATGGACATGAATTATCCCTTCGCCCACATTTCTATGCTGTATATACTACCCACCCACCCTTTAATCACTTAGCCTTTTGGGTTATCAGATTGACTTTCAGTACTGTAGAACATGTATATAGGTTTGGGTAGAATCTGAGGTTCCACTGAGGGTCTGGAAAAGGAGGGGACTGTTGTACTTCAACTCTTTTGTTTAACATGAATTAATTTGCCTACCTTTGGAGACTTTAAGCAAACTATCCTAAACAACTGTTTATGGCAGTATTTTCATAGGTCTTGGTGCTTTGGTGAGTCTGACCCTGAGACTCTGAGGTTTTTATTGATTCAAACTTCAGTGTTTCCTACTGCTGTTCTGCCTCATTTTTTTACTGAATCCTAAATTAAAATAGGAAAATAGAAAAATATCTTTATTATCCTTTCAGAAATAATCAATTGTGTAAGTATTATGTTCTTAGAATTTGGCTGTTGTGATATTGTGATATGGGAAATATATATTTGGTCTTTGACATGGTTCCTGACATAGAGCTCCAGACCTTTATAATTTCCTGGGTGACAGAAGCATCTTTTGTTCTAAATGTCAACATATAAAGGCTCCCAGATTGCCTTTGGACAGCTGTCAGAGGAACCCACCATGTGATTAGAGGGTTGGAACTTTGGGTCCTGACCTCTGGGAAGGGCTGAAGGTTGAGCTGCTCATTGCTGGTCAGTGATTTAATCAGTCATGCCCAGGTAAATAAGCCTCCATAAAAAAACCCAAAAGAACAGCATTCAGATAAGCTTCCGGATAGCTGAATGTGTGAAGTTGCCAGGAGGATGGAGTGTCAGAAAGGGCATTGAAGCTCCAGTCCCCTTCCCATGGGCCTGCCCCTGGTAAATATAAGTAAAATGTTTCCCTGAGTTCTATGAGCTGCTCTAGCAAATTAATCAAACCCAAGGAGCAGGTTAATGGGAGGCCTGATTTATAGCTGGAGGTCAGAAATACAGGTGACAACCTGTCTGAAGTGGGGTGTTATGAGACTGACTCTTCAACCTGTGGGATCTGACACTTCAGGTAGAGAGTGCCAGAATTAAATTTATAGGGCACCTAGCTGGTGTCCACTAGAGAACTGCCTGGTGTGTGGAAAAAAGTCCCCACACATCACTCTCTGAGTAGTGAGTAATGAATGCAGTTTGATTTTTCCTCTCTCAGAGTTCTAGTAAATCTCTCCTTAAGTAGAAGCCTCTGAGACGTGCTTGTCTGTAAAGGTGCGTGGAGCAGGGAGTATGTAGAGAGCTTCTTCTCCAAAAGACTTAACTAAGAGGTCAGGCAGGTTTGAGTTAGGATGAAGAATCGCCTGGAAAGCTCATAAAACCATCTCTTCAGAAGCACCAGCATGTATTGTGAATTATCTTATGCAAAAGAGGGAGTCTGCTATTAAGAAAATGGGGGATGAGAAATTCCTAAAATGGATGTGGCACAGAGACACATTTTGTCCCAAATCCTGGCCACAGCCAATATGCTGATGCTCAGTCTAAGAGGTTTAGTTCAGCTGCTTCTGGTTCAGGCCAAACTCAGCAGGAATGCCTTTGTATGTGCCACACTGTCCCCAGCCAGTCTCTGCCCCTCTCCCCAGGAGGTCTTTCCCCTACCAGTTCTTCCTCATTATAACCAGTGTAAAATCTTAGAAGCCCTCCATACGTGAGGGTGCTTAGTTCTGCTTGAAAAATGCTCCCTCCCCTGTATTCATTCTTCCAGCTCAGTGATTCTAGTCTCCTGAGCTATAGTTTTTTCTTCTTCTTCCTGTAATTTTGTTTTCCAAATTCTTTTATCCTTCTCAGAAATGTAAATGCCTACAGATTATATGAACAAGTCTGATAAGAACTGTAACAGGTTCAAGAGTGCCTAGCTGAAGGGGAAAGCTACTCTTTGGCTCTAGTTTACGGTTGCCATGGCTACACAGATCTCTTGTTGCCAGATCTTGAGAGAGGTTTCCAGAGAGGCAGAGATCTATGGTTAGTGCGCAATCTCTCAGTGTTTATATGTTGCCATTTAGTTGAGATTTTTAAAAAATAGCTAGATGCTGGCACAGGACTTTACAATCTCTGCTCTCAATCTTATATAAGTTTGAAATTCCGAATCAAGCCCAGTATTAAGTTTTGATAAAGAAGGCATCTCTTTGTATCCTCTCAGTTATGCTCCATTTCCTTCTCAGAATTGCTTTCTGGTCAGTTGCAAATCTTTGACTTGTTCTTTGAAAGATTGTATGTCATTTCTGAATGAAAGCGATTGAGAAAAAGAAGTATTATTTTGATCCAAGTATGCCTAATACTTTTCCTCCACAAAAGAGGCTTTTTCACAAAGAGAACTAAGAAAATCTGCACTGTGAAAATTTGACTGTGTAGTATAGAGACTGGTCTTTGTAGTATTTGGGGTTCTAAAAATTTTGTTAAAAAACAAATGCTGGGCTGGGATTGTGGCTCAGTGGTAGAACACTTGCCTCGCATGCGTGAGGCACTGGGTTCAATCCTCAGCACCACATAAAATAAATAAAAATAAAGATATTGTGTCCATCTACAACTAAAAAAAATTTTTTAAAAATGCTATAACCCTTGGGGCGCAGTGGTTGTGTGCTCGTCTAGCACGCGTGAGGCACTGGGTTCGATCCTCAGCACCACATAGAAATAAAAATAAAGATATTCTGTCCACCTACAACTAAAAAAAATAAATAAATATTTTTAAAAAATGCTATAACCCATACATTGGTAATTTAAATTATTTAGGATTAAGTTTGAAAGGTCTTTAGTCAGTATTGTACTTTGCATATGTGTCCATGTATTATGCTCTTGAAAGTTGCTAGTGGTGGCGCAAGCCTGTAATCCCAGCACTTAGGGAGGCTGAGATAGGAGAATCACGAGTTCAAAGCCAGCCTCAGCAACGGCGAGGTGCTGAGCAAGTCAGTGAGACCCTGTCTTTACATATAACACAAAATAGGACAGGGGATGTGGTTCAGTGGTCAAGTATCCCTGAGTTCAACCCCCAGTACCAAAAAAAAAAAGTTGCTAGGACATAGGCAGCAAGGAGAAAATACTTATCAAGTGACTTCATCATCATGTTAAAGAATAGGAATTTGGGGGCTGGGCTGTAGCTTAGTGGTAGAATGCTTACCTTGCATGCATGAGGCACTGGGTTCGAGTGTCAGCACCACATAAAAATAAATAAAAGTACTGTGTCCATCTACAACTGAAAAAATATTAAAAAAGAATAGGAATTTTGTTCTTGGGTTCTGGATGGCCAAGGTATAGAAAATAGATATAAAATGTTTCTTCTCCCCGCCCCCTTTTTCTTTTTTCTTTGTTAGGTTTTCAAAACAAAAACAGAGTTGCAATCTTGGCAGAACTGGACAAAGAGAAAAGAAAATTACTTATGCAGAACCAATCTTCAACAAATCATCCTGGAGCTAGGTATTGACTATTATTTTGAGGTGCTACTATTAATATTTTTCAAGAAACTATGCTTGCTGAACACTTTTTGGAGGTCTCCTGTTATCATTAAGATAAAAGTCTACACCTTAAACATCTTCCCTGACCACTATCCTTCTACTTCTAGTCTCTATTAGAAAAAGAAAAGTCTCTAATAGGACCTGTGTAAGTCTATCTACATCATGTACAACCAGACAAACAAGAAATTATGCTCCATTTGTGTATGATGTGTCAAAATGCATTCTAATGTCATGTATAACTAATTAGAACAAATAAAAATATTTTTTTAAAAAAAGAGTCTCTATCAGGGGCTAGAGTTGTAGCTCAGTGGTGGAGCGCTTGCCTAGCATGGGTGAGGCACTGGGCTCAGTTGTCAGCACCGTGTATGAATGAATGAATAAATAAGTAAAAAGGTCCATCAACAATGAAAACAAATTTTTTTTAAAAGAGTCTCTTAATTCTCCTGTCAATGCATCACATTTCATCATAATTGTTGTGGTGTGTGAGCTCTGTCTTGCAAGTTTTATACTCCCAGTGCTTATTTTATTAGCACAGAGCCAAGCATCTAGTAACTGCTCTAGAATCTGGTAAATAAGTACCTGTAAGTTTAGTTATTTATTCATAGTAGTTCAACCTATATGGAACAATGGCTAAGGTAAGTTTCATTATTATACAAATGAAGTATGGTTTTACTGTTGATGGAGATCATGTAATTTGCTTTATGCTTTTAAAAATAATGTTAATAAGGATCATGATAGACAATAGTATCTCAAATCTATTTGAAAGTAGGGGACCTTAAATTAAAAATAAAAAACACATTATTTGAAATTCCGGTAAATAATACAGGCTTTCTTCACATAAATTAATGTAGATAGTGAGAGGAGGAGGAGGGAAAAGCACTTATTCTAGAAGATTTTTTTTTAAATCTATATGTAGAATATATAATGAAGTGATGGGGAGGTAGCTCAGTGGTGGAACAGTTGTCTAGCTTGCCCAGGCACTGGGTTTGACCCCTAGTACTGCAAAACAACAACAAAAAGAACATATAATGAAAAATGTGACTTAGAATTAAGGACAGGGGAGATAGCCAGTGATAGAGTGTGTGCACAAAATAGGGCTGGGGATGTGGCTCAGATTCCCAGCACCACCCAGAGAAAGAAAAACAGAAGTAAGGACATCTCTTCAGGAGATTTATTGTACAGTATGGTCACTGTAGTTAATAATGACTATTGTATATTTGAAAATTGCTGAGAGTAGATCTTTAATGCTCTCACGATAAAAAATGGCCGGTACGTGAGATGACAGATGTGCTAATTAGCTTGATCTAACCATTTCACAACATAGGCAAATATCAAAACATGATATTGTACATCATAAATATGTATAATTTTTACGTGTCAACTATATGATTTAAAACAAAGATAATTTACTACTATTAAAAAAAAAGTAAGGATGCTTCTGCCTTAAGCCAAGTAACCAAGATTTCCATTTTAGCATTGCACTCTCCAGACCCACTCTTAACAAGGACTTCCGTGATCATGCAGAGCAGCAGCATATAGCAGCCCAGCAGAAGGCAGCTTTGCAGGTGAGCAAAGTGTAACTGACATTCTTGTCTCGTTTGAGATTTCCTGGGCCTTAGAAGCCAGCACAGTAGTTATTTTGTATTTTAGTGGAGCGATATCAATAAAAATGTTCCACACATAATTGCAATGGTTTGCTGATGTTCAGTTGTACCCAAAGGTTTTGAAGGACCAATACAGCAGTAATGAAAGTATCTTTTATGGTGTTGACGTCGTCATGATGGATTCTGTGGTGTACCTGCCAAGGGATTGCTTGTGCACAAAAGAGCTGAGGATATTTGGATGACCAGAATGATCTAGAAAATTGAACTGGGTAGTTTAATAGTACATGTATATTTTCAAATTTGTCATGTCATTATGTTGTTTGATAGTCTTATTGGTTTAATGCTCTTGTTTGGATTTTTTAATGGTCAGCACAACTTGTGCAGGCAGTGTTTAAAAGCTAAATCTTACTATTGGATTAGGAATGTGATGCTCCTTCAGTTTAAAAACATTATTATTCAGGACAGGAGTTATGGTTCAGTGGTAGAGCACTTGCCTAGCATGAGGCACTGGGTTCAAATCTCAGCACCACATAAAAAAATAAATAAAATAAGCTAGGCGGGGTGGTGCAAGCCTGTAATCCCAGCACTTAGGGAGGCTGAGACAGGAGAATTGTGAGTTCAAAGCCAGCCTCAGCAATGGCAACGCGCTAAGCAACTCAGTGAGACCCTGTCTCTACATAAAACACAAAATAGGGCTGGGGATGTGGCTCAGTGGTCGAGTACCCCTGAGTTCAATCTCCAGTATCAAAAATAAATAAAAAAAATAAAGATACTGTGTTCATTACAACTTAAAAAAATTATTATCTAGAGTAATAAACAGTTTTAATATTATATTCATCTGGGATAATTTTAAGATTTACAGAGACCTTGGATGGGATGACATTTTTTATGTGTAATGTAATTGCCTATGATTCTAAACCTTTGAATCCCAGAATTGGAAGGGATGTTCTAAAGATCATCTCATTTCAGGTGACTTAAAAAACCAGTTTCCTTTATAAAACACATTATGTCATATCATCTTATATATAGGACAACTATAAAAATCTTAACTGGAATAACAAATATACTAGTTATGGTCACTCTGAAATAAATATTATATTTTTATAATATTATATTTTCTTTTGAGAAAGAATAGGTGAATGATTAGAGAGTTTGAAAAAAATATGTTTCTATATATATGAACATATATATAAAGGATATATAAGCTCTAGGTTGTGATTTCTAACCTATTTTAATACACCTGTGTCAACTTCATTGAAATGTTTGTAGAACTGAAAACATGGAACTTAAATACAGAGGGCAGTTATTTGTGGTTTCCTTATTATTTACATTCCAACATTCTCTACAAAATATTAGGGTTTTTTAAATTTTTTTTTTTCAGTTGTTGATGGACCTTTATTTATTTATATATGGTGCAGAATTGAACCTAGTGCCTCACACGTGCTAGGCAAGGACTCTATCACTGAGCTACAACCCAGCCCAAATATTGGTGTTTTTAATCATCAATAACCACTGTTTTTTCTGCCTTTCCACTACTACCCTTCTTTTTTAAGCTCTGGCTTTGTTGACCAAAAACAGAGTACTTTGGGGCCTTTGATGCTAGTTTTCCTCACTCCAAGGAACAAAGCAATTCATATCTTTGACTCATCTATTGACTGAAGAGAGTCACAGGGGAGATAGTGGGATGATAATGAGTACTTGGTGTAATTTGTTAATCCAAATTCTGTGTTATCCATCTCCTGTGTAACAGATCAACAGCATAAGAACTGAGTTTTAAATAAATTTGGTCTCAAGCATGCCGAAAGGATGAATAATTTTAATGACTTGGTTGGAAAATTGTGATCCTAATTGTTTTTTGTTTTGTTTTTTAATTTTAGCATGCTCATGCACATTCATCTGGATACTTCATAACTCAAGACTCTGCATTTGGGAATCTTATTCTTCCTGTTTTACCTCGCCTTGACCCAGAATGAAGAAAACATCTGTGATGAAAATGACTTTGTAATACCAAGTGCCAAAGCTGCTCTCATTCAGTGTTGTACACACTGTGATATTCAGAATTTTGGTGAACTTACATATTTTTTTGCTTCTTGAAAAAGGAATATGTAAGTAAAAACAAAAAGAAGGAGGAACTAGGGTGATGAGAGCGTTAGAAGATGTAGCATCTGAAAATGATTATGCTGCCTGTGACTTTTCCTTTTTTTGTAATGCCATTTGATGCTTAGCTCTCAACTGGACTCTGAATTGGATAGTCACATAAAATTGGCCCCTAACAACTGAGTATGTTATGTCCACAATAGCCTCGCAAGAACCATTTGTAGTATTTAAAGAAATGAGAGTTCTTTTGAAAAATGTGAATGCATGGGATTAAATAAGTTAGGTTTGTATTTGTATAGCTTTCAAGTTTACAGTCAACATATCATCCAGAAATACTCTTTGTAAATGCATAAATATTCTTGTATTATTTTAAAAGAAAACTCAAGATAAAACTAAATTACCAACTAGTCTTAAACATCTTTTATAAATGTATGCCGTTAGAAATGATGTGACAATACTATTCAAGACAATTATAAAGAATGTGGTGGCTCAAACATTTACTTGTACATGCTCTTATGTAGTGTTACTACATAAATGGTATGTCTGTGTGGTTTCATTGTTCATGTTTTATCTAATTAAAAACTTAAAATTATGTAAGTTGAGTCTGTTTTAAATTAAGTAGAAAGGAGTCACCTTAAGCAAGTTGCTCAACACAGGCCATCTTTAGCAGAATCTGGGGTGCTTATTTAAATATGGAGTCCTCACTACCCTACTATAGTCCTATAGAAGTAAGATCTGATTTAAAGTAAAATCTGAAAACCAGAGTTTAGAGAACTCTTTAACATATCTTATGCATAATTTTCATGATTGAAATTTTACTTTACACTATTATCACAGATATAGGTTTTGGGGTTTTTGTTGTTCCTGGAGGTTGAACTCAGCCTCATGCATGCTAACTAAGCATGCACTGTACCACCGAACTACATTCCCAGCCCATATGTAGCTTTTTCATAACTGGCTTTATCTTGACCTTCAGTCTCCATCATCTCTGGTGGTAAGACAAAATTTAAACTTAGAATTGTACTTGGGTTCAATATTTAGCCAAAGTTTTATTCCCCTTTCATAGTTGTGACCCCCCCCCGCCCCAGTACTTTCAGAAACCACACACCCTGTCCTACCAAAGTGAGGCAAGGGTAGACAGTTCTAGAACTGTATGTGCCATTTAGATTTTTTCCTAACTTTTTAATTGTTTAATTTTTTTTCCTTTGGGGAGTACTGGGGATTGAACCCAGGACCTTGCTCATGCGAGGCAAATTGTCCACCAAGTTAGCTATATCCTCAAGTCCCTTTTTTTAAAATTTTGAGACAGGGTCTCACTGAGTTGCCCAGGCTGGCCTAGAACTTGTGATCCTCCTGCCTTAGCCTTCTAAGTACCTGGGATTATAGGTGTATGCCACTGTGCCCATTGCTGTTTGCATTTTTTCCTCTTTAGAATTTTTTTTAATATTTTTTTTTAGTTGTAGATGGACACAGTATATTTATTTATTTATTTTTATGTGGTGCTGAGGATTGAACCCAGTGCCTCACGCATGTGAGGCAAGTGTTCTACCGCTGAGCTACAATCCCAGCCCTCTGAAGAATCTGAATTGATCTCATGTGGGTGACTTGGCAGCTGACCCCACTGTAATGGTCACCATTACAGAGAATTATTCCTACTGCTGAGGAGCTCCCCAGGAGTCCGTGGACCCTGTCCTCTCTCAAGTCCATCCAGCTATTCCTTGGGCTTTATAGTAGCCCTCCTTTTCTTGAATTAATTTCACCGAGTTTCTGTTCTACGGCTCCACAACATACTGACATGGTTCTAAATCTATCTTCTGATACTAGGAAGATGACATTTATGTAGTTTTTACACTATTGAAACCTCTACCTATCATGTGACTTTTATAATCCAGAGGATGAGATCATGTTAGCAGTGGTATTCTTGCAAGTTTCTTAGCTTTTTTTTGTGGAGAGGGGGACTGAACCCAGGGGCTACATGCGTGGCCAGTGCTCTGCCGCTGAGCTCTATATTCCCCAGCCCTTTTTATTTTTTGTTGAGGCAGGGTCTTGTAAGTTGCTAAGGCTGGCCTCAAACTTGTGATCCTCCTGCCTCAGTCACCTGAATGGGATTAGAGGCATGCACACCACACTTGGCATCTAAGCCTTTTAAATAGATGTTGCCAAGATCCTGTAGCGCTAGCTAGTAAGCACTTTCTGCCACTCCTCTGCTTTGTGTCATTTAGAAATTCAATTCCATGTGAATTTATTCATACCACCTCTGGCAAGCACTATACTGTGGGAGACAAAAAGATGAGTAAGCCCTGGTCATGGAGAGGTCACCTTGAGCAGAGCACCCCGCTGTGGCACACCAGGAATCATGAAGTAAGCCGGAAGCAGCTGTGTGATGGGAGGCATCTTGGAGGCTGTAGTGGTTTGGATAGGCTTAGAAGCGCTCCTGTGATTCTACCTGGCAAGAGGGTGAGGAAGATAGATGCTCCAGGCAAAGGTCAAGAGTATATAATCAGAGACATGGGGCTGAGCCTGGCACAGCGAGCTGCAGTGAACTCACCCCCGAGGTGACGTTTCAGCATCACTTCCCTGGGGTTGTGGCTGAATCACTCAGCATCTTCATGTCACTCCGTCTATAAAACAGCACACACTCTGCCCATGCTAGACACTGTCTAGACCAGTATTTTTCAAAAGTACACAGCCTTACCCATTCCTGGAACCAACTCTATGATTTTATGGGATATGACCAGTTATATCTGTGTGTGTGTGTGTGTGTGTGTGTGTGTATTTTACTTGTTTGGTCTGTTGTCTATTCTAATACATAAAAAAGGCAATAATTTTGGTTTCCCTCCATTTACCTTTTTTTCCTCTTTTTCATTCATGTATTCCACTTGTAATAGTCCTTGGCGTGTAGTGGGTGTTAATACCTACTTGTTGAAGGAAGGAGTGAAAAGAATTTATATATAACCTGGTTGCAGTGTAAAATGCATTTTTTTTTTTTTTTACTGTGAGTCAGGGGAAAGAAGCTTTGAAAGCCACTGCTAAATAATTCAGATAACAATGCTTTGGTTAATTTCAGAGACAGATTTTTTTTTTCCCTAAACAGTCTGTCAGCTGTCCCAAGTAAGTTGTCTCGATACCTTGCCTCACTTTGGCAATAGAAACTCAGCCTTTATGTGAGCTGAAGGACCACTCAAATGAGGGGTTTGGCAATTACGGTTACAATAAAATATAAGATCAACAGAGAATGTGAATCCACTAGTGGAACCCACGCCCACTACCAGAATCCCATCAGCTAGCAGCTAGCAGGAGTCCCATGGCAACAATGTTGAAGTCAACCAATAATTTACTAAGTGCTTTTCTTATTCATCTCTGTATGCACAGTGCCCAGTAGATGCCCAGTTTTTTTGTAAATGATCAAATAAACAATGAATATGGAGGGGCTGTGGTTGTAGCTCAGTGGTAGAGCGCTTGCCTAGCACGTGTGAGGCACTGGTTTCAATCCTCAGCACCACATAAAAATAAAACTAAGGTATCGTGTCCATCTACAACTGAAAACAAAAATTTTTTAAAAAATGAATATGGACCATGAGGAGGAGGAGCTTATAGTCATTGTCCTCAGGAATCTGACCACAGAGCAGGCGAGACAAGCACACAACTAATACTGGCTACAACCTGGTGAGGACATAGCCTGAAAGAGCCAGTGAAGCTACAGCGGAGAAGAGGCATTTCAACTTGACTTTCACAGGAGAGGATTTCATCCAGGAAAGACAAGGGAGCCACATTCAAAGCAAAGGAAACGTTTGCCTAGGGGCAAGAGGAGAGCAGGAATAGGGGCTGTTATGAAGCTACAAGAAGTCCAATTTGCTGGAGCACAGACAGATTTGTGTAGATACACAGCTAGAAATGTGGCTAAAGGTAGAGTGGATTCATAATCTAGAGGGTTTTGGATTCCAGGGTGTCAAGAATCTTCAGCCTGGTACACGGCTGGAAGCCACTGAACATTTTTGGGCACAGGGAGGTATGAAGAAGGGCTGAGTGAACCCTCATCAGCCTTCCACTGCACTGGAATGGGATATGTTTAACCCCTGCTGTCTGCCTTAATGTCAAGGAAAAATACCTTTGAAGATAATCCCTACACCCTTTTGCTTTCTCCCTTAGCAGGCACATGTCTCTATTTAAATGTCATCTTTTCTTGGGGTGGCTCAGTGCAAAGCATATACTTAACATGCATAAGGCTCTGGGGTTGAGTCCCAGCACCACAAAAATATATACTTTTTCCTCAGATTCATCTTTTCAGTGATGCCTTCTGGCTGGGGATGTAGCTCAGTTTCAGAGTGCTTGCCCAGCACGTACCCAGGCCCTGGATTCAATCCCTAGTACCACAAAAACAAGTCAATGATGCTTCTTTGAGCATCCTATTTAAAATTTCCTCTCTTTCATGTACAACTTGGCTTAATTTTCTTCTGTGGCATTTACCATCCTCAAAAATATAATATTATTCACTTTATCTTGTGTATGTGTATCATCTTGCCTTCTCCCACTAGGATATAAGAGCAATGACTGCAAATGTTTTTAACTTTTCTGACATATGTGCCTGGCAATGCATAAGGAGTGTTCAGATGTTTTAATGAATAAATGAAAAAAATCCAAAGGGAAAATTGCCACATCAGTCCTCTCTGGAGAGCAGACCCTTTCCCCAGGTGAAATGTACCCATGCACAAAAACTATGCCTATCATTTTAGGGGGTTCCTGGACTCACTGAAGACCACCTATGCGTCTCAAGTTAAAACCCTTTGATCAAAAGTAATTCAGCTACCTTACTGGATTCTTCTCTAACAGGCTTTTGGAAATCTCAATGGCACAGATGTTAATTACTATTGAGAGTCTCCCAGGAGATTTGGAGCCTTGCAATATTGTAGCAAGTATAGTAAAACTGGCAGCACTAGTTCTGTTAAGGAAACATAATTGTGTGCCAGCCCCTGGTTAAGTAAGTTCTCTCTGGGAAACAACAGTGAAAATGTAGGCTCTGAGCAGCCACAGCTAAGATGCAAGCCTCCAACCTGGGACGTGCAGACCTTCACCAGAGAATTGGGGTCTTGTCCCCATTCACCCACTTTGTGAGTCAAATGCTCACAGATATAAAGTTGATCCTTTGAATAAACTTGGCTCCTTGGGAATGACAGATGCCTTGCAGGTGACAATGATCAGATTATCAGTTCTGTTCAACAGTGCTGTCCTCTGAGGCAGCAGAATCCAAGGAGCCCATGTGTATAGTGCGCCAGATGAGAAGTGAAGAAGTAGTAACACTTTTACAAAAGCAGGCAGAGGCGTAGGTGGGAGAGAAGGGCACCAGTCAGTCCATTTGAATTGCTATATCAAAATACCTTTGGTATTCTGTAATACCTAATTTATAAAGATTTATTGCATGGGCTGGGATTGTGGCTCTGTGGTAGAGTACTTGCCTAGCAGGTGTGAGGCATTGAGTCCAGTTCTCAGCACTGCATATAAATAAATAAAAGTCCATTGACAATTAAAAAATATTTTTAAAAAATTATTTAAAAAAAAAGATTTATTGCTTACGGTTCTGGAGGCAGGAATATCCAAGATCAAGACAGCAGATTCAGTGTCCAGCAAGACACTGGTCCACAGATGGTGTCCTCTACGCATGCTCACATGGTGGAAGGGACACACAAGCTCCCTCACCCCTCTTCACAAGGACGCAAATCCCATTCTGAAGGCAGACCCTCATGACCTTTCACGTCACCTTGTGTTATCATCGCTTTGGTAGTTAAGTTTTAACATAAAATTCTGGGGTGAACACAAGCAGATCATAGCAACGCCCTAGGCAGAGAATCCAAGGGGAGAAGGAGGCACATGGCAGAGAGAGGGAACGATGGTGTGCAGCAAGAGCTAGCAATCCATGTGGATGGTTTGGAAATTTATCAGAAAGGCTTTACGAGATTTTTTTTTTATATTTATTTTTAGTTGTAGGTGGACACAATATCTTTATTTTTATGTGGTCTGAGGATCAAACCCAATGCCTCCCGCGTGCTAGGCGAGCACGCTACCACTGCGCCATAAGCCCCAGCCCTGCTTTACGAGATTTTAAGATTTGTAATTAGATTTTCCCAGGAAGCAGTGGCGGATGGACTGGCGGAGTCAAGAAGATCACTCAGGTGGGTTTTAAGTAAACACGGGCGAAATGATGTGGGATGACTGAGCTGGTGGCAGTTCCACAGTGATGAGAGAGAAAGGGAGAGATTTAAAGCAGGTTGAATGACGAGATGATGGGAGCAGATCGTGGGATATGGAGGAAGGAGGAAGTTCCTAGGATAATCTGGGCTTCTGGCAGCAAGGTAGACACAGATGCCATGCCTTTGGGAAGGAAATGGGGTGGGATGTGGGTTTGAGGAGCCTGTCTCAACTCGGGTTCCACTAGCCTGTCTTCACTCTCGGGGATGTATTAACACCTGCTTCTGCACCTAGGATGGTATTCGTTATGCACCTCAGTTACCCTTGGGGAACGGAGAAAACAGACCCTCCAGTCATTTTCTGCAGTTTCCATGGAGAACCCCAGTTGAGAAAGATTTAGTAGATAACTTAGGTCAACATACGCTAGCTAAGGCTGCAGGAATGGATCAGACTGTCCTGAGAGTGTCTAAGACTAAATCTGTGTGAGTATCAAAGGATGAGAAAAGAAATCTAGAATCTAGAAATGCAGCTGAAAACCCAGGAGACAATGGTACAAGCCCAAATGGAAGCCAAGGAGAAGGGCATTCTGAGGCAGAGGGAGCCAAGCTGTTTTCCAAAGCGTGGTGGCTGTCATTGGTGATACTACAAGGGGAACGGACAGCAAACATTTTTGATAGTAATAGATATGTATTTGGATTCAAGATGGTGGAATAGAGAAGGTCATGTTCCTGACTGCTCCATGGCGTGAAAACAAGAAAGCAGACAGGGAGCTTCTCTGCAAGGTGGGTAAACAAAAAAGAAAAAGGAGGGGACTTCACTGGAACCTAAAACTGGACATTCAAAGCAGTCTGCCTCAGATCCATACTGTTAAATAGGCAGACACACAAACCACATGAAAAAGCAAGGGAACAAATCACCCCAAGCAAACGAAGATACTCTAATAACAGAGTCCACCAATACCACAGTGGAAGAAATGTCAGAGAAGGAGTTCAGAATGTACATAAACTGATCTGTGAAGTAAAGGATGATATAAGACAGCAAATACAAGTAGCAAAAGATCATTTCAATAAAGAGACAGAGATAATGGCTGGGCACAGTGGTTTGTAGGGCATACCTATAATCCCAGCACTTTGGGAGGCTGAGCCAGGAGAATCGCAAGTTCAAAGCCAGCCTCAGCAACAGCGAGGTGCTAAGCAAGTCAGTGAGACCCTGCCTCTACCTAAAACACAAAATAGGGCTGGGGATGTGGCTCAGTGGT
>PVHX01017817.1:0-38835 GCA_004024805.1 Geosciurus inauris | reverse complement strand
TGTCTGATTGCTCTGGCTAGAGTTTCAAGGACTATATTGAATAAGAGTGGTGAGAGAGGGCATCCCTGTCTTGTTCCCGTTTTTAGAGGGAATGCTTCCAATTTTTCTCCATTTAGGATGATGTTGGCCTTTGGCTGAGCATATATTGCTTTAACCATGTTGAGGTATGTTCCTACTATCCCTAGTTTCTCTAGTGTTTTGAACATGAAAGGATGCTGTATTTTGTCGAATGCTTTCTCTGCGTCAATTGATAGAATCATGTGATTCTTATCTTTAAGTCTATTGATGTGATGGATTACGTGTATTGATTTCCGTATGTTGAACCAACCTTGCGTCCCTGGAATGAACCCCACTTGATCATAATGCACTATTTTTTTAATGTGCTTTTGTATGCGATTTGCCAAAATTTTATTGAGAATTTTTGTATCTATATTCATCAGGGATATTGGTCTGAAATTTTCCTTTTTTGACGTGTCTCTGTTTGGTTTTGGAATCAAGGTGATACTAGCCTCATAGAATGAGTTTGGAAGGGTTCCTTCTCTTTCTATTTCGTGGAATAATTTGAGGAGTATTGGAGTTAGTTCTTCTTTGTAGGTCTTGTAGAACTCAGCTGAGAATCCATCTGGTCCAGGGCTTTTCTTGGTTGGAAGGCTCTTGATGGCCTCTTCTATTTCCTTGCATGTAATTGATCTGTTTAAGTCATGAATGTCCTCCTGGTTCAGTTTGGGTAGGTTATATGTGTCTAGGAATTTGTTGGTGTTTTCAGGGTTTTCTATTTTACTGGAATATAAGTTTTCAAAATAGTTTCTGATTATCCTCTGTATTTCAGCAGGGTCTGTCGTGATGTTTCCTTTTTCATCACAAATTTTGGTAATTTGGGTTTTCTCTCTCCTTCTTTTTGTTTGGGTGGCTAAGGGTTTGTCAATTTTGTTTATTTTTTTGAAGAACCAGCTTTTTGTTTTATCAATTTTTTTGGATTGTTTCTTGTGTTTCAATTTCATTGATTTCAGCTCTAATTCTAATCATTTCCTGTATTCTACTTCTTTTGGTGTTGCTTTGTTCTTCTTTTTCTAGGGCTTTGAGTTGTAGTGTCAGATCATTGATTTGTTGACTTTTAGCTCTTTGAATATATGAGCTTAATGCAATGAACTTTCCTCTTAGCACTGTCTTCATAGTGTCCCAGAGATTTTGGTATGTTGTATCAGAGTTCTCATTTACCTCCAAGAATTTTTTATTCTCTTCCCTGATGTCTTCAGTTACTCAAGCATTGTTCAATAGCAAATTATTGAGTCTCCAGGTGTTATAGTGGCTTCTTTTTTTAAAGCTGTCAATTATTTCTAGTTTCAGTCCATTATGGTCAGATAGAATGCAGGGTACTATCTCTATTTTTTTGTATTTACTAAGACTTGCTTTGTGGCATAGCATATGATCTATTTTGGAGAAGGATCCATGTGCTGCTGAGAAAAACATGTATTTGCTTGTTGAAGGATGGAATATTCTATATATATCCATTAAGTTAGATCATTGATTGTTCTATTAAGTCTTATAGATTCCTTGTTTAGTTTTTGTTTGGAAGATCTGTCCAGTCGTGAGAGAATTGTGTTAAAGTCACCCAATATTATTGTGTTGGGATCTATTTGGTTCTTGAATTTGAGAAGGGTTTGTTTGACGAACATGGCTGCCCCATTGTTTGGGGCATAGATATTTAAGATTGTTATGTCTTGTTGATGTATGATTCCCTTGAGCAGTATGAAATGACCTTCTTTATCCCTTTTCATTAACTTTGGTTTGAAGTCTTCTTTATCTGAAATGAGGATGGAAACTCCTGCTTGTTTACACAGTCCATGTGAGTGATAAATTTTTTTCTATCCTTTCACCTTCAATCTGTGAGTATCTCTTTCTATGAGATGAGTCTCTTGGAGACAGCATATTGTTGGGTCTTTTTTTTAAATCCATTCTGCCAGTCTGTGTCTTTTAATTGCTGAGTTTAGGCCATTGACATTCAATGTTATTATGGAGACATGGTTTGTATTTCCAGACATTTTGGTTTATTCTTAGTTTTTAACATGACTTGGTTTTTCCTTTGATTGGCCTTTAGTGTAGCTCTTTCCTCTGCAGGTTTTCATTGTTGTTTATCATTTCCTCCTCATGGAATATTTTACCAAGAATGTTCTGTAGTGCTGGCTTTCTTGCTATGAATTCTTTTAATTTTTGTTTATCTTGGAAGGTTTTTATTTCATCATCAAATCTAAAACTTAATTTTGCTGGATATAAGATTCTT
The DNA here is from genome assembly GCA_004024805.1 of Geosciurus inauris. NCBI lineage: Eukaryota > Metazoa > Chordata > Mammalia > Rodentia > Sciuridae > Geosciurus > Geosciurus inauris. The sequence continues at coordinate 36,554 of PVHX01017817.1, read as the reverse complement.
GGTTGGCATCCACTGTCTTTTAGCACTTGGTATATACTTTGCCATGATCTTCTTGCTCTCAGGGTCTGGGTTGAGAAGTCTGCAGTGATCCTAATTGGCTTCCCCCTGTATGTAATCTGATTCTTTTCTCTTGTGGCTTTTAAGATTCTCTCCTTGATCTGAATGTTAGGCATTTTCATTATGATGTGCCTTGGTGTAGGTCTGTTGTGATTTTGAACATTTGGTGTCCTGTACGCCTCTTGAATTTGATTATCCAATTCATTCTTCATATTTGGAAAATTTTCTGATATTATTTCATTGAATAGATTGTTCATTCCTTTGGTTTGGAATTCTATGCCTTCCTCTATCCCAAAAATTCTTAAATTTGGTCTTTTAATGTGATCTGGTCTTTTAATAGATCTTGGATGTTTTGTTCATGGTTTCTTACCATCTTCACTGTGTGGTCAACTCTATTCTCAAGGTTAAATATTTTATCTTCATTGTCTGAGGTTCTGTCTTCCAAGTGGTCTAATCTGTTGGTGATACTTTCTATTGAGTTTTTGATTAGGTTTATTGTTTCTTTCATTTCAAGGATTTCTGTTTGGTTCCTTTTCAGATCTCTATCTCCTTATTGAAGTGACCTTTTACTTCCTGTATTTGCCTATGTATCTCTTTATCGAAATTATCTTTTGCTGACTGGGCTTGCTCTCTTACATCATTCTTTAAGTCACAGAACATTTTAATCATGTACATCCTGAATTCATGTTCTGTCATTTCTTCTGCTGTACTGACCATGGATTCTAATATTGAAGAATCTTGGTTTGTTTGAGTCACTTTCTTCCTTTGTTTTTTCATGATGTTTGTGTGTCTTTCCTTCTAGCTCTATTGATCCAAACTGTTACAGTTTTTACTCCTATACGGGTATAGTTTCCCTGCAGGGTTTCAATACCTGTCTTTTAAAGGGGAGACCAATATTGGTTGATCACAATGCAAGCAACATATAGTTTCAAACCAAGTAGCTCCTAACAGCTCCCAAATACATTTACAGTTTAGTCATGATATACACCAATTATGAGTTCTTTTACAATCTATTATGTAACCAATAAGTTTGCACAAGGGTCTATAGTTCCTATTGGTGGGCTAGGGACACTGGAGGGTGAGATGTAGGATAGAATATTGGGGTAGTAGATAGTGAGGATATGGTTATTATATCTTAGAAAGCATGAAAAAGGAGTCCAAGAGAAGTTGGCTATTACTAGAAAGAGCGACAGACAGTTGGGGAAGACCGGTAAGGAGGAAGAAAAGAAGGGTACAGTGAGAAGAGATGATAGCAAGAAAAATAAAACATATGCAAGTGGGAGATACAGGACTATCTAGTACCACTCTAGTATTAAGTTCAGAAATCCCAATCTGCTATATCCCACTGTATAACAAATATTTGGTTTCACAACTGTTGGGGATTAGAGGGTAGGAAAAGAGTGAGAGAGAAAAGAGGGAAGGAAAGAGAAAGAAAGGAAAGAGCAGAGAATTAAAACAAAAAGATTAAACAATAGAAATATTAGGAGAAAAAGATAAGGGATAAAATAAGAATAGAGGAAAATAAAAAACAATAAAATAAAAAATAAATAAATAAAAAGTCTCAATGTAAATAAATGGGTATGGTTCCTTTCACCTCCAGTAGGTGGCGTTGTTCGTTGCTTGCTGGACTTTCTCCGCTGGTGTCCTGGGTGTGGGTTTCACAGCTCGGTGAAATTCTAGGCCGCTGGTGAAGACGCTGATTCATGGCTGCGTTGCCGCCAAAGTTTGTACCGACTTGCTGTCCAATGCCCCCCTGAGACTGGGCTCCTCAGAGGCTCGAGGTAGTAGTCCCTGGTCTCCTGTTGGCTGGACACCCGTGGAGGTTCCTTTGGGCAGATCCGGGCCTTCTGCGGCCCCTGCTGGTCCTTAGGAACTCTGGAGTGGAACTGGGGTGGGCCCAGGCCGCCCTTGGGCTGAGCTGTCTCCTACCCTGAATTTGCGCTCCCCAGTGGCTGGCGGCTGGGGCCATGGGTCCACGAGAGCCACTGCTGTGGGCCCTGTGTGGCTGGGTGGACGATGGAGCCAGGTATCTCGTGTAGAAACTGTCCCTGCCCGGGGCGAGCCCTGCGCTGGGGCTCCGAGCCGCCCGCAGCTGGTCTCCACCGCCACTGCTGAAGTCACACTGTGGCCATATACCACTTTTTTTTTATTCACTCACCCGTCCATGGGTTAGGTCTGGCGCTGGCTCTGGCTGTTGTGAATAGTGCTGCTACGAACACCGGTGGGCATCTCTTCCAGATCCTGCTTTTTTTTTCTTTTTTCTTTTTTTTTTTTGGTGCTGGAGATTGAACTCAGGGGTCTCGACCACTGAGCCACATCCCCAGCCCTATTTTGTGTTTTATGTAGAGACAGGGTCTCACTGAGTTGCTTAGCGCCTCGCCATTGCTGAGGCTGACTTTGAACTCGATTCTCCTGTCTCGGCCTCCCTAAGTGCTGGGATTACAGGCTTGCGCCACCACACCCGGCTCAGATCCTGCTTTTAATGGTTTTGAATATATACCCAAAAGAGAAATTTGGGGACATTTTTGAGGACCCAGCTATTGCTTTCTATCGAAGCTGCACCATCTTACATATCCACGAGCAGGACACTCGTTTCTCCGAATCCTTGCCGAAGCTTGCTTGTTTTTTAAATAGTAGCTATCCTAATTGGGGTGAGGTGGTTTTGATCTCATTGTGGTTTTGATTTGCATTTCCCTGATGATTATGTTATGGAGCAACTTTACATATGCTTGTTGGTCCTTTGTTCATCTTCTTGGGACAAATATCCATCTAAGCCCTCTGCACATTTTTAATTTGGTAGTTGTTGTTGTTGAATTGTAGGCATTCTTTACATATTATGGATATTAGCTCCTTTTCAGATATATGACATAAATATTTCCTTAATTTCAAATGCAGATGTGTTTAATGTTGATATCATCCAGTTTATCTATTTTTACTTGTATAATCTGTGCTTTTGTTGTCACACCCAAGAAATCATTGCCAAATCCAATGTCATATTTGCTCTATGTTTTCTGTGAAGAGTTTTTTATGTTTAGGTTTTCAATCCATTATGAATTAATTTTTGCTTCTAATTCATAATGGATTTGCTCTTAATTCATAATGGATTATGAATTAATAATCCATTAATTCCTTTTTAAACATATGGATATCTAGTCTCCCCAACAACATTTCTTTTTAAAAAGATTATTCTTTCCCCCACTGAATGGTCTTGACATTCTTGTTGAAAATCATTTGGCCATCTATGCAAAGGTTTATTTCTGAGCTTTATATTCTATTCCACTGGTTATCTGTCTGGCATAAATGCCAGTGCCACACTATGATTGCTATAGCCTTTTATTAACTTGGGACACCAGGAAATGTGAGATCTTTAACTTTGTAATAATCTTTTCCAAGATTATTGTGGCTCTTCAGGATTCCTTGAGATATCACATGTATTTGAAGATGGATTTTTCTATTTCTGAAAAAAAAATGCCCTTGGGATTTTGACAGGGCCTGTATTAGATCTGTAGATTGTGTTGGGTACTATTGACATCTTAACAGTATTAAGTCTTCAAATCCATGAACATGTCTTCTCGTTTATTTGTGTGGCTTTTTAAAAACTTCTGCAACATTTTGCAGTTTTCAATATGCAAGTCTTTTGCCTATTTGGTTAAGTATATTCCAAATGTCTTATTAATTTTGATACGATTAAAAATGAAGTTATTTTGTTTTTGACTATTTATTACTGTATACAACACTGATTTTTTGTGTTAATTTTGTATCCTGAAGATTTGATGAACTTATTTATTAGTTCTAACCAGTTCTTTTCCTTTCTTTCCAATTTGAGTATCTTACTTCTTTTCCTTGCCAAATTGCACTAGCTAGTATTTCCATATTGAATGGAAGTGGCAAGAGAAGGTATTCTTATCTTATTCTTGATCTTAGAGGGAAAGCTTTGAATCTTTCACTATTAAGTACATTAGCTTGACTCTTCTTTTCAAAAAAGGTACTGGGGATTGAACCCAGGGGTGCTTAATCACTGAGCCACATTCCCAGTCCCTTTTATTTTTTATTTTGAGACAGGGTCTTGCTAAGTTGCTTAGGGCCTTGCTAAATTTCTGAGACTGGCTTTGAACTTGGTGATCCTTCTGCCTCAGCCTCTCTAACCATGGTGGTTACAGGTATGTGCCACTATGCCCAGCTTAACTTGACTTTTCATATATGGCCTTTATGATGTTGAGAGTTTCCTTCTATTCTTGGTGTATTAGTGTACTTTTTAACATGAAAGAGTATTGAACTTTGTCAAATGCTTTTTCTGCATCAATGGGAGTGATTATGGTGTCTTACTCCTTCCTTCTGTCAGGGTGGTATATTACCTTGATTGGTGCTCATGTATTGAACCATCCTTACATTCCAGGAATAAATCTCACTTGGTCGTACTATACAATCTTTTCAATGAGCTGTTGAATTCCATTTGCTAATGTTTTGTTAAACATTGCATCAATAACCCCGGCACAGTGGCATGAGCCTATAGTCCCAGCTATGTGGGAGACTGAGACAGAAGATTATTTGAGTCCACGAGTTCAAGACCAAACTGCACAACATAATGAAATCCCAGAAAAAAATGTTTTGAATTAATATTCATGAGGGATATTGGTCTATAGTTTTCTTTTCTTGTGAGTCTTTTTATTCTGGGTTTGGTGTCAAGTAATGCTGGCCCCTTACTTCACCTGTTGGGTCTCAGATTCTTCACCTGTGAGATGGGGAGATTAGTACAATCTGATGTAAAGGTCTGTGGTGCAAGTTAAGTAAGGGAATGAACACAGAGTGCGCTAGCAGGGCCCAATCCACAGGAAGCTCTCAGAGCATGTTAGCTGCTAATAATAATAAAAACAAAACAGTTTGTAGTGTGCAGCCCAACCAGGTGGAGCTCATGCATTCGGCCTATATCAGCAGCTAGGCTTTTGTCCAAAGGTATTTTTGTGCCCTTGTCCAAATACAGGAGGAGTGGTGTCATCAGGGGGTTCCCAGCAGCTCTCCCTTGTTCCCCACGTGCAGCAGAGCCAAGTCCCTGTTATGGATTCATCCAAACCTTCCTTCTTGTTTCTGGGTCTTGATCACAGCCTGGCAGCTTTTGAGGAACTGAAAGTAATGGGGCTTGGAAAGGGAGGAACCAAAAGCAACACACAGAATTTGTCTGCTTGCTCTAGATCGTTGAGGGTTCCCAGAGCACAAAATATGTGATCTGTAGGAACGAGGAGAAGGTGACGTGGGTGGCACTTCCTAATAAGATAGAGAGTTCCCATACATCCCACCTCTCCCCAGATTTCACACACACACACACACACACTCAGTTTGCCCTATTATTAACCTCTTGCATTGCCAGTGTGCATTTTTACAGTTGATGAATCAATATGAATGTATTTTTACTAATTAATGTCTCTAGTTCACATGCCTTTACTCTGTATGGACAGCCCCCAAGTTGGGAGGGTTTCGTGATTGTTTTCACCTCCCAGTGGTGTGAACAGCACACATTCAGTGTAACCACACTTAAAGAGTTTTGAATTCTGATCTTTTCCCAGGCTAAGGACCCAGGGCACACTACCCTCTCACAGCGCCCCGCTGCAGGCAAACGGGGCTCCAGAGCACCTCTAAGGTTGGCTACGGGAGTCACGATGCTCAGCAGGTTGGGAGCATTTGATTCATTCTGTTTGTACATTGCTGGATTCAATCTGCTAACATTTTGTCAAAGATTTTGCATCCGTGCTCATGAGAGAGGCTGGTTTGTCATTTTCCTTTCTTGTGATGTGTGTATCTGGTTTTGGCATTGGGGAGATATTGGCCCCATTGAATGAGTTGGGAATATTCTGGAAGAGATTGTAGGGAACTGGTGTCATTTCTTCCTTACATGTTTGATATGATTCATCAGGGAACCCATCTGGGCCTGGTGCTTTCTTCTTCAGTAGGTTATTAATTATTGATTCTAGTTCTTTTATAGATCTGGGCCCACTTGCCTCAACTGTTTCTTCTCATATGAGTTTGATAGACTTGTCTTTCAAAGAGTAGGTCCATTTCATCCAGGTTATCCAATCTGTGGACAGAAAGTTGTTCATAACATTCCTTTGTTAGCCTTTCATTGTCCCTGGGCCCAGTGTCTCTCCTGTCTGCCTGCAGTACTTCGTGTCTTCTGTCCTTTTTTTCCTGGTTAGCCTACTTTGTCAACTTTATTGATCTTCCCCAAGAGTCACCTTTTGGTGTCAGCTTTCCACTACTGTGACAAAATACCTGAGATAATCAACTGAAAGAAGAAAGGTCTATTTGGGCACATGTTTTCAGAGATTCCAGCCCATGGTTGCTTGGCCTGTTGCTTTGGGTCTGTGGCAGCAAGGTGCATCATGTTGGAGGAGGCCCATTCACCCCATGGTAGCCAGGAAGCTAAAAGAGAGGAAGAAGCTGGGGTCCACAGATTCCCTCCAACAGCATGTCCCAATCACCTAACTTCCTCCCACTAGGCCCTGCCTCTTAAGGTTCTGCCACCTCACATAGGAGCACAGGCTGGGACCAAGCCTTCAACACATGGGCCTTTGGGAGACATTCTAGTTCTAAATTATATAAGTTTCTTATTATTTTCTATACTTTTTCCTTTTTCCATGTCTTTCACTTTAGCTCTGATTGTTATTTCTGTTTGGTTTGTGTTAGACTTATGGCCTTTCTATCTCTGGTTTCCCACAGTAGAATCCTTGATTGATTATTCCAGAGCTTTCTTCTTGGTTATGTGTGCATTTAACACCATCTGTGCCTGGCCTTCCCTGCAGCTACAGGGTTTGTCGGTTGTATTTTCATTGTCATTTAGTTAAGATCATTTTTCACTTGTCTTGAGACTTCTTCTATGACTCATGTGGTCTTTAGCTATTCAGAAGTATATTGTTAATCTTCAGGTATTTGGAGATTTTCCCAGCAATCTTTTCCTTCCCAGTTTCTAGTGTAATGCCATTGTGGCCTGAGAGCAGAATCAGCATATTCTCTGTTCTTTTAAATGTGTTGAGGTGTGTTTTATGTCCCAGCGTGTGGTGTATCTTGGTGAATGATTGTCCTATATGAGCTTGAAAAGAATGTGTGTTTTGTTGTCCTTGTATTATGTATTCTGCAAACACCACTTAGATCTGGTTGGTTGATAATGCCATGCAGTTCATCTGTGTCCTTACTCATTTTCTGCCTGCTGGGTCCCATCTGTTACTGCCAGAGGAGGAATGTCATCTCAACCACCACGTGGATCTGTCTGTCTCTCCTTGCAGTTCTATTGGGTTTTGCCTTTTGTATTTTTTAACTCTGTTGTTAGGCGCCTACTGGTTTAGGATTGTTACGTCTTCCTAGAGAATGGGCCCCTTTATTATTTTTTAATGCCTCTCTACTTCCCTAATAGCTCTTCTTGTTCTGAAGTCAGATTTGTCTGCAATAAATTTAGCTACTGTGGCTTTCTTTGGTGTCTTAATATTTGGAGTGTTAAAGTGTTTGATGGAAACTTGTCAATAGACTTCAATTCAGGAAAACTTGGCACAAACCAGGCTTGTCAAGCTGATGGTCCCACAAAAATCCATCATTCTATGCCTCAGTTTCCTCCTTTACAAAATGGGGACTGCCTGGGTTGTGAGGATGAAATGGGACACTACAATAAGACAGTTGACGAGTTTCTTGGCATGTAAAGTTTAATGTGTTAGAATGCTCCTCCATCATATGCATCCATATGTTTTATTAGTAACATAAGCTGTTGGTACTTACGATGGCATTTTAGATTTCTAAGTGCAAGTATTTTTTAATGAAACCTGATTGGGACATCCTGAGAAGATGAAGATGAACTTAGAAAATAATTACAAAGTCTCAGGCTGGAGTGGATGTACTGTAGGCTGTGTCCTTAGAAGACAAAGACAGCCAAGCATGGTGCTACACACATGGAGTCGTAGCTACTCAGAGTCTGAGGCAGGAGGATCACGTGAGTTTAGGGTCAACCTGGGCAATATGGTGAGACCCCATCATAAAAAAAAGAAAAAGATAAAAGAATACAATAAAAAGAATAGAATGGAAAGAAAGAGATGTAGTCCTTACCTCCCTGCAGGGCCTGAGGCCAGGAGAAGGTGCTATTTCCCTGGATGCTGAGCTTGGCTCACACTTCTTATTAAAATGAAATTAAGTTGGGCGTAGTAGCATGTGCCTGTAATCCCAGCAACTCAGGAGGCCAAAGCAGGAGGATTGCAAGTTCAAAGCCGACCTCAGCAACTTAGCCAGACCCTAAGCAACTTAGCAATACCCTGTCTCAAAATAAAAAATAAAAAGGCCTGGGAGTGGGGCTCAGTGGCTAAATACCCCTGAGTTCATTGAGATTAAAAAAAGTGAAATTAAGAGGTGTTTCTGTGCCCACCACCAGCTCACTGGCCCTCTGTTGAAAAGTAGATTGTCTTTGGTTAGATAAACTTGAGTAGCCTTTGAGATGCAATCAGAATAACTAATCCCAAGGGGAAATGCTTCATTGTATGTCAAAGTTTTAAAAGGTAGTTGTAAAACTGTCATGTGTGCTGTGATTCATTTTGTTTTAATTTTAAAAGAATGTTAACATAGGAGAAAACCTGGAAGGTTGTGAGCCAGGGTATTAACAGCGCTGCCTCTGGGGGATGAGCTTACAAGAGATTCTTAATATATTTTTATTGCTTTTCTCTATTTCTCATTTTCTGCAATAAGAAAACATGTTATTTTTTGAATGAACAAAACAGCGAACAGCAACATCCCTCGGCTAGTGTACGGTCTCCATGGACCTGGCCTTTTCCTTGCAGGGGCCAGAGAGCTCTCACTGGCCAGCGGCCTCTGTGGTTTGTGCCTGGGCCATATCTGTTTCCTGCCCAGGCTTTCACTCCCGCCATGCACATGCCTGTGCAGAGTGGAGGAAATGAGAAAGGGCCAACTCCCTGGCCAAACATTTACCCAGTGAGACTGCCCAGGGTCCTTTTGCCTCTGCCTGACTCTCCACCCAACTTGGTGCCTGTCCCCAGGTCTAGAGTCAGACAGAAAGCACTTTCCAGCTCCAACACACTCTAGCTGTGTGGCCTCAGGCAAATCACTTAACACCTCTGATCCTCAGCATCTTTTTAAAATGAAGATGGGGACTGAGGGTGTAGCTCCATGGTGCTTGCTCAGCATGAGTTAGGCGGGGATTCAATGCCCAGTAATCAAAAAAAAAAGGGCTGTGCTGACAATCCAAAGAAGTGACTCGGGTGACACATTTGGACGCACAGTGAGCACAGGCAAACACAGGGCCACGCCTTTGGTTTCCGTGACCGCCGGGCGTCTCTTGCAGTCCCCGGACATCGACAACCACCACGCGCTCATCGAATTCAACGAGGCCGAGGGCAGCTTTGTTCTTCAGGACTTCAACTCCCGCAATGGCACCTTCGTCAACGAGTGCCACATCCAGAACGTGGCTGTGAAGCTCATCCCGGGGGACATCCTGAGGTTTGGGTCCGTGGGTCTCACCTATGAGCTGGTCATCGAGAATCCACCCCAGGTGAGCGGGGGCCGGGGCAGGCAAGGGGACTGGGTGGCGGGGCAGAGGGACGAGGTGCCCAGCCGTGTCGCCCGGCCGTGTCGCCTTCCCGGCCGCCCAGGGTGCAGCCCTGTGGAGGGCGCCCTTCGGTTCCAGGCTGCGGGCCGAGCGGCGGAGGGCTGGGTCCGCGGGTCCGGAAGAGTCAGCGCCCCTTTCTGGCGTGGCCTGAGTGACATGCGGTTGCACGGTGGCGGCGACAGAGACGCCTGCTTGGCCTGAGACCCGGCAGCCCGGCGAGGGTGGCGCAGGATTCCTGCGCAGGCGATGGCGCTCGGGAACCGGCTCCTCCGGGTGTGTGGCCTTGGTGACACTCAGTGTCCGAGCTTCAAACACGACAGCCATTGTCGTGCCCCAGATTGGAAACGCGCCCAGGCTCAGGGACTAAATTTTGGTCTCAATTTAAGTGAAATCACTCAAAACTTGCCCATAAAGCCCAGTCACCAGGAACCCGCGGGCCGCCAGGAGGCGGCGCGGCGGCTGGCAGGACACAGGCTTTGTCCCAGAATCCCCCTCTGCCACCCACTTGCTCGGCGCTCCTGAGCCAGCCAGCGACCCTGACCACCCATCTCGGCATCTACACTGGGGCCATGGCAGCCGTGGTCCCACGGGCAGTGATCCTCACGTGAAGGTTGAATGAGCCCATTAGGATTGTGACACTCAGCCTGGCGCCTCCTTGGTGGCACACACAAAAGTAACACCTGTCCTCCGTGTCCCCAGGAAACCCGGTGTTGGCCTCAGGCCCCACACCAACACCACTGCAGGGCCCGAGAGCCCCAAGGCAAACCCTTCCTAGGGCAAGAGGAAGAAAATAAAACCTAGACACTCCAGCCAGTGTCCTGCGGCTGGGGGCCTCCGACAGGCCTGTGAAACCTTCCAAGGGGATCTGCCCCTGATGACCCTGCAGGCCACCTGGACCAGGACACCACACGGCTCACATTTGGCTCTGGAGACCTGGAACAGGTTGTCTTGCTGTCTTGTTCTCCCTGGACCAACTTTAAAACATGTTTGCTCAGGAAATGCTCTGGGTCCTCTGGCAGCACTGGGGAGGGCCTCCTGACCCAGAGGGTGTTGACCTGATCAGGGGTTCTCAGGAGGCGCCCTCAGGTCCCCTGTGTCAGAACCAAGTGACACAGAGCAGTAGTGCAGATCTCTGAGCCCACCTAGGCCCAAGGACTCATGCTTAGGGTTGCCAGAGAAAATTCAGGACACCTAGTTATATTTTAATTTGATATAAAGAACAAATAATTTGTAGTTATAAGTATATACCAAATATGACATGGAATATACTTACGCTAAAAAATTTATTTGGTTTTTACCTAAACCTCAGGTTGGGTCTGGGGCTGTAGCTCAGTGGTGGAGTGCTTGCCTAGCACGTGTGAGGCACTGGGTTAGATCCTTAGCATCGCATAAACTAAACAAAAATAAAGGCATTCTGTCCATCTACAACTACAAAAAAAAAATTTAAAAACTCAGGTTGAACTGGGCACCGTATGTTTTATTTATACATATTTCCTCATTTATTTGTTTATGCTAAAGCTGACAATCCTACAGTACTCCTGGGACCTGCATTCTCTCGAGCTCCTTGAGAGACTGACACACCCCAACAGAAGGGAAACCAATACAGAATCTTTTACATGTGGCATTTGTAGGCTTTTTAGAGATGAAAGAAAATGGAACTTCTGATTCAAGTCTGTGAAGTTTAAGGTAGTGTTTCCCTAATGGACCTGATTACAAAAATTTTTCAGAAACGTTCAGTAAAATTATAGGTTCCTGGCTCCTCCCTAGGACATTCTGATTTTTGTGACTTGCCAGTGGGAGAGGAGAGGACAGACAGTTACTGCATGTATATGTTTCTTATCCTATGAAAGTATTTATTGAAATATTATTTATAGTGGCATTACATTTGACATCTCAGTGCCCATCAAAGGGGGCATTGTCTAATGCACTACGAGGGGCCCACTCTTGGGGGGCACTGTGCTGCCTTTTAAAGACCCGGCTTTGCTGTGGTGTGTCTGACTATCCAGCTGCCCGTGGTCACCGTGCCTCCCCGGCTGGCCCCAGTGCCTCCATCAAAGGTCACGTGGCGTGACACATGCTTCCCCCATGTCAAATGTGCACCTTAGCAGGTTCCAGTGAATTCACAAGCTGAGCAGCCATCGCAGGGTCTGTTCCCAGCCCGAGTCCATCACCCGCTGCTAGAGAAACCCGCGCTACCTTCACCTGCATCCGTCTGTTTCTGATCTGTTCGCTCTTGAACCTGGGGTGCAATGCACGCATGAGGTCTGCCGCCTCACCACGCTTACATGAGGACGTTGGTGGCACAAGGTGCCCATCACCTCGGCCATCCTGCTTCATCTTGCAGAACCGAAACCGTCCCCACAGCGAGGCCGCTCCTCCTCCCTTGCCCAGCCCAGGCCGCCGCTCTGCTTTCCGCCTCTATGAATGCGATGCTCTAGGCACCCCGCATGGGTGGCATCGTGCAGGATCTGTCCCCCTGCGAGCCTCCCCTGGTTCTTGCTGAAGGGGGTCCCGTGTGGCTGCCGCTCCCGTGGATTCTCTTCCGTTTGCCTGGTGACCCTGCCTGTGGGCTATTTTTGTTCAAGTTCATATTGGAGAGTGACTCTCATCAAATATTTTGGGTGCAGTTTTCCTGAGACATGCACGGCCAGCTTGACGCCCGCGGTCCTGTTCCCATTAATCCTCTGGGTCCCAGGAGAGGGCGCTGTCTCCCGAGGTGGGGTTTCCCAGAACTCTCCTCTGGAGGAGAATGGTCCTAATATCACAAGGGGCGACCGTCCTTTTCTTGACAAAGCCTTCCCAAAGGAAAAGTCTTTATTTCAGGCTTAGTGCCCAAGACCAAGAGAGGGACGTGGCAGGCATGTTTTTAGGGAGCGGGAGCAGGGGGAGAAGTTAGGGACCTGAGTGTGTTTGCTACCCAACCGTACAGCATCGGGGCAGCTGTCCTGCAGACCAAGTCAAGTGGTCCAGTCTAGTCCCAACCCTGCTGTCAACAGCTGTAGGGTCAAGGTCAAGGTGAGATGGCTCACTTCTCAAAGCCACAGTCTCTACTCTGTAAAGCTGGGGTCCTAATAGCACCTACCACCAGGGTTCTTATGGAATTAATGGGGCACTGTATGCAAATTGTTCAGCCAGTGACCATGCCTCCCAGGACCTCTCCAGCTACCAAGTGCATTTGCAAGTGACAAACTCCTGGGATGACAGGCAGGGAGGAAAGGGAGAAGGATGAGCTCTTGGCTGTCAGAGCACATTGGCACCAGGACACGCCGGAGGGGCCATGTCCCTGCTCCCTCGCCAGCATGTAGTCCAGTGTCCCCCACCACCTGGGCCTCCACAGTCTCCATGCAGATGGCACCCCCTGGGGTTGTGCAGACACAACCTGGAGCAGCCAGTAACAAGAGTCTGCCCCCCAAATTAGGCAATTGAAACAAAAGCCACAGTCAGGGCGGCTGCCGTTGTGGTTGTTGCTTGTTGTTGGGGAGGGGGTGTGTCTTTTGTCTGTGTGTGTCTGTGTGTGGGTATCTGTGTGTTGTGTCTCTGTGTGTGTGTTTGTGTGTGCCTGTGTTTGTGTGTCTGTGTGTTTGTGTCTGTGTGTGTCTATGTGTGTGTGTGTCTGTGTGTGTGTGGGTATCTGTGTGTTTGTGTGTGCCTGTGTTTGTGTGTCTGTGTGTTTGTGTCTGTATGTGTTTGTGTCTGTGTGTGTCTATGTGTGTGTGTGTGTGTGTCTGTTTCTGTGTGTCTATGTGTGTGCCTGTGTTTGTGTGTCTGTATGTTTGTCTCTGTGTGTGTGTCTGTGTGTGTGAGTGTGTGTGTCTGTGTGTGTGTCTATGTGTCTGTGTGTCTATGGGGGGGTGTCTGTGTGTTTGTGTCTCTGTGTATCTGTGTATGTGAGTGTCTGTGTGTGCCTGTGTGTGTGTCACGAGCCCCAGGAAGGGAGCTGTGGACCAGGGCTGCCCTCTCACAGGTGCTTCTTGTCATAGCCGCTAGCCGTGGCAGGCCAACCCCCTGCTCCCTTCCAGTTCTTCTTGGAGGATGCGGCTGCCTGGGGGCTGGTGTGTCCCCAGCAGTCCTGTTGCACCGGGGTGTGCCCTGAGCGCTGTGTAAGCGCCACCCCATTCGATCCTCACAAGTAAGCAGCAGCCACTGTCCCCTTACACATCTGTCAGGGTGACACAGAGGGAAACAGGCGGAGGAGGGAGCTGGACCCCATCTGTGTAAGGCTGAATCCCATCCTCCTAACCTCACAAAAAAAAGTGATATTGTAAGACAGCCAGGTCTGTCCACTTCAGCGTGGACCATGTTTGCTTTCCTGACCCACCAGCAGAGAGCCAGAGAGCCATGGCACACAACACCAGTGTCCACCACCTATGGCTCTCCAGGACAGCGCCAGCCTTCACCCCCACACTCCCAGTCCGCAGGAGCAGCGCCCATTAATAGTTAACTTAGCAACCTGCAGAATAAGAAAAAGAAAAAACAGACTCTGAACAATTGTTTCATTATCTGTTTAATGTAGAGCTTGGAAACATGGATCTAAATATAGATACATGCACATAGATGCCTTTGTACATATAGTAACAAAATAATTACATTGACATAGCCAATAAATATGCTAGACATTAATATATAATATACATAAGGTATATTATAACTTTCACCTGTTTCTTCAATTGCAAAGTTTTCTTTTAAGACTTTGGAATGTTTTCCCTGGTGTAACTTTTGAAGCAGAAATACGGGGTTTATACTCCACAGTCAACTGCAGCTGGAGAACTGTTTATTTGTTCCAAGTTTCTCTATTTAATGTTTCACTACCTGTCTTGTGACTGGTTCCTTGGTCTTAAATCGCTTCTCTGGGCCACTGCTTTACTTTTATAAGTTTAAAGGTAAATCTGATTTACAGGTAAATCATGATTACAGTGTGGTGGGTTTCATTTGAGTACATGAGAACCTGTGTAATAGCACCTCTAATTCTAACCACATAGTGAAGCTTGTGCTAAAATCACAAAAGCATACAGTCCAGAAAGTTTCATTGTTAGCAAGTGTCAGAACCCCAACTCAAACTAGCCTAAGCAAAAAATGAAATAAAATAAGAAGTCAGAAGCATCAGGGCTTCAGGCCTGGCTGAATCCAGGTGCTCAAACAATGGTCAGGAATCTGCCCCTTCCCACTGCAGAGGGTTCCCAACTATCTTTTTCCCTGGTAACTCAAAGGCCTTTTTTAAAATAACGTTTTTGTTTTGGCATAATTTGGATTTACAGAGAGTTGTAATGATAGCAGAGAAAGTGGCATAGACCTCCTGCAGCTGCCCACTGCCAAGGTCTTAACGTCTGTCCTGGACCAGCACGCGCGCACACACACCCAGCATGGGCCATCAGGGTCACCACCTGGGGCCCACACTGCTCAGTCGCCTGTCTCCTGGGCCTGCCACCTTCTTCCCCTGGTTCTCATGTCCTTGGCGGCCCTGCCTAGTGGCCAGGTGTCCTGAGAACGTCCCCCATCTGTGTCTCTGTGTGTCTCTGCTTTGACTGGGGTCGTGGCCTTCAGAACACATATGGCAGGGGCGAAGCGTCCTGCCAGCCCGCGGTGTCGGGGACACCCGTCAGCACTGCTGCCCGGGGACGCGGACGCGGATGCGGACGCGGGGCCAGGGTGCTGGTGCAGGTTTCCCATCGCGTCTGAGCGTCGCGCAGCCCCGGGGAGGCGCGAGCGCCCTCTGCCGGAGCGGACGGTGTTGTGCTCTGCAAGCCCCCCGGGGGAAGTGTCTCCCCAGGGAGGCGTCTGGCCGCCCCTTTAAGGTCTGCTCGGGTTCCTACGCGCCCGTGTTACACTTCGTGACCCACCACTTTGTCACTTATCTGTGGCTCCGATGGTTCCAGCCTTTGCCACCGCGTGACCTTTGGACCCTGTTACCTGGGCCCTCTGACGTGTCGCCACCTTTCTTTTCCTTAAGCTCTTCCTTAATTTCTGGACCACGGTGTGTCCCCTGCCCTCAGCCCACAATCAGCCAAAGGACGTTTTACTTGCACTCTGCCCGCAGCAGGTCCAGCTGGGGCAGCAAACCTCTCGAGTGTGTACCAGGCACGGAGCCAGGCGCTCTGCCATTGCTGGTGAATGTGTAGCCGAGAGCTCTCTGAAAAGTGAGGTGGCAAAGGTCTGCTGCTTGGTGGGACCCTAGGTCAGCACAGCCACCGTGGAGGCCAGTGTGCAGGCTCCTGCCAGGCGAGGCAGGAACCCCGCAGCACCCAGCTCCCCGACTCCTCAGGATTTATCCAGAAGAACTGAAGCCATCGTACCACACGCACACGCAGCCACGTCCACAGCAGCACAGTTCCCAACAGCCAAGCCCTGGAGCCAGCCAGGTGTCCAGCCACCCATGAATGGATCGAGAGCACGGGGTACACACACCAGGGAGTTGCATGCAGCCATCAGGAAGAATGAAATTATGTCATCTGCAGGAAAACGGGGGGAACTGGGGACCAGCATGTTAAGCAAAATAAGTCAAGCTCAGAAGGTCAGGGGTCGTATGTTTCCTCTCATGTGGAAGCTAGAGAGGAAAAAGGGAAAAGGTGGGGCAGGTCTCCTGGGAATCCAAGGGAGGCCAGGAGAGGAAAGCCGCCAAGGGGTGGGGGGAGGGCCGGGAGTAACTATATCGTTATATTGTACAAATACGTAACAACCAGTCCATCAATATGTACGACTATAAGGCACCAATAAAAATTGTGGAAAAATATAAAATTTTTGATAAAAAACGTTTGCTGCTATCAAGAACGCACAGTGCGCTCTGTGCCAACAATCGTGACCTCGCGCCACCCTTTCTGGTGAGTCCACGGAGCCGGCGGTTCTCACAGGACGTTTCTGTTGGTCTTTGCGGAACACTCGGGTCCCTGCGCCAGCGCTTGGTGACAACCGAAAAGCCTTAACGTGGGGATATTTCTGCTTACGCTTATGAGGGAGACCAAGGGAACTGAGAAGGAGCTGTCGGGACCTCAGGTGTCGGTCGGGGACAGCAGAGACTTCTCTGCTGCGTCAGACGAGCGCAGCCTCTGTTGGCACTGTTCGTCACGTTCCAGCTGTGGGGACACTTCTCTGCCACCCTCTCTAGTGCAAATGGAGATCAAGCCCTGACTTGTGGCGCTGCCTTGCTTCTAAGGTGTGAACGTCCACGGTGGCCAGTTTCTAGCTGCAATGTCACATCACCCGCAGGGCTGGGAGGAGCCTGGGCGCGTGGCGTTTTGAACATTGACCACGCAGGCTAAGTCAAGGGCGTGAGTAACAACGAAGCGTGGCAAAATAATCAGGAAGGTCAAGGGGTGCGTGTCTATCACTCTTCCTTCTGAGACATTTAATTGCGACATACGTGATTTAGTTTGTATTCATGGCCGACTTAAGCAACCAGCCTCGACATTCTGAATGCTGCACGGTGGCTCTCGTGAGGCAGGACAGGCTGGCCCAGCACTGCTCTGGCACACAGTGACAGCCACAGGCTCTGCTCAGTGGAGACCTCTGTCCTGGGAGCAGCTTCTAGGGTGCTGCCTGGACAGTCCAGAGGGAGACACCGGCTCTCCTGGGAAACGCTGTCTGCAGGCAGCATCCCGCGGTTTTCCACACCATCTATTAGATGTTTTCTTTCTTTTTTTTTTTAACTTGGAGAGTCTCCTGCTCTTCATTAACCAATCATCTAAGATGCTTTTGCAGGTGTGGCCGTGGGTGCCAATCATGAGTTCAAATAACCTAGATGCTCTAAAGAGCAGGGGCTGGGAGTCAAGCAGGGGCACTGGCTCCTGGCTGTGGGGCCTCAGGAAGTCACCTAACCCACTGAGCTTCAATATCCTAGGCCACAGATGGGGTGCAATCCTCTCGCACCCCAGGGTCATTCTGATGAGACCGCACGTGTTAGAGGCACAGCAGTCTCCACACATACACGCCTGCTCTAGGCGGGGCTGCCTAACTGTCACCGTAATCGCAAACAGCTGAGAACATGACAAGCACTTGAAGACAAGATGACCCTCCCTGCCATCCACATGGCCTCCAGGCCTGCTGGCAGAGCCTGGGTCCTGCCAGGCTCTGCACAGACCATCTCCCTGTTCTAGGGCATCCTCCCAGCAGCAGCTGTGGTGGGGGGAAGGAAGCGTTGGCCTGGTAACAGAGGAGGGGTGCACGGTGTGGAAAAGTGGATCACAACTTGTTGAGTAAATCCTCCGTGTTTGCGCAGCTGATGGGAAGCGACCGTGGGTGTGGACCAGGTGCAGAGGCAGACGGGGAGCTCAGGGCTGGTGCGCTGCCCAGACCCAGGACAAGTCGAGATGGGGAGAAGGGGAGGGAAGGGGAGGGAAGGGATGCATTAGCACATATTTTTTAATATAAAATTTCTAAATCCAGTCTTGTTGGTAACTGACCTTGACCCCAGGCTCCATGACCTTGGCCCCAGGCTACATTCAGACTCTATGTGAGCATGGCCAGGAGCCTCCTTTAAATGTGAATCTTCTCCTTGGGTTTGTTTTTCTGCCTGCCTGTCCCCTTGCAGTTACCAGCAGCGAAAACCTTGACCTCACCTGATAGAGCTGGGCTGCTAAGCAGAGACCCAACTCCAGCCTTCCAACTGAGGCCACCCTCAATCAATGAACTTTAGGGGGCAAAAATGCTATTGTTTCTTTTTGCACCCAAAGAGTCTATTGCAGTCATTGCTGCATTCATATACCTGCATCTCCCTCTAAAGCAGGTCTTTGTCACTAGATTCTGTGGAGCAAGAGAGACCTGCTTTAACCAGCCTCTCATACTGACCAGTTCAGGGTCAGACCCCAGCCAGGGCTCACAACCAGTTTCTGCATTTGCTCAGCCCTGTTCACAGAAGCCAAGGATGGAAACAGCTCAAGTGACCATCAACAGAATGGACAGACAAAATGTAGTCTGGCCATCCATGGAATAGTATTCAGCCTTGAAAAGGAAACAGATTCGACACATGCTACACCATGGTGACCCTTGAGGGCGTGATGCTGAGATAATGAGCCAGGCTCAGGAAGATAAATGCTGTGTGAGCCCACTTATGTGAGGTACCAAGAGTAGTCACTAGTGAGGGACACAAGAGAGAAAGACAGGGGCCGGGTAGGAGGCCAGAGTTATTTGATGGGAATAGAGTTTCACCTCTGCAAGACGGAAGACTTGCGGAGATGCAGCTCACAGCAGTTTGAATATACTTACCATTCCTCAACCGCAGAGTTAAAACTGTTCAAAATGGTAAAAATTGTGCTATGTGTTTTTTACAATTAAAAAATCTCTATACTTCCGTCTGTCCTCTCTGGGTGCACTCCCTCAGGGCTTCACCCAAGTCACAGCAGGTCAGGAGTGGCTGACCTGGTGTCCAGCCTGGGCTCCCTGGAGTCCTTGGCTCTGGTGGGATCACAAGCCCCGCCCCTGAACTGATCCCTCTGGCCAGGAAATGTGATTGGCTGATGGCTTAAGCCTGCCCACAACCATGCGCTGAGAAGAAAGGAGGTTACCCCAACCTCCCCAAGAGGCAGAGTGGCCTCTGTCTACAAGGGCAGGAGGGCCTGTGGCCGTGAGAACCACCTGCTCCCTTGGCACTTGGAGTTAGCTGGCCTGAGAGGCCCCAGTGCCCAGAACCCCAGCACGAAGCACCGTCCTCCTTCCAAACCAGCAATCCCTGGACTAGAAAGAGAGAAGGAAGGACAGGAAGAAGGAGAGGAGGGAGATGGAGAAAGGGGTGAGAGGGGGACAGGCCATCGGATCTTGCTCCCAGGTCCCCTCCACCACCGCAGGAGCTTAAGGGAATTCCTTAACCACTCCAGCCTCGTTTATGACCTAGGAAGGTCATAAACAAGGCAGTCGCCTGCAGTAAGGGACAACACTCCTCCATGTCACTGTTTAACCGTGAGGCACAGGAGAGAAACCTCAGTACAGCACGAAGCCGGGACAAAGCCGGCGTCACAGCCTCTCCACGTTTCCTCTGCTTGGCCAGCGGGGTCCTGACGCGCCCCCATCCAGCACAGCAACAGCCTCCCCAGGCCCGCCAACTAGAGGCTTCCGCCATAGACACTTAGGGAGCCTCTGGCAGAATCAGGTGTGTTGGATGTTAGGAACGAAGGCTAAGGAGACCGTCAGGTCTCTGCCATCCAGGGCTCTCGGCTTCAGGGGACAGATGGAGCCAAAGCACAGGTGAGAAGAAAACAGGTGGAGGCCCCAGAGCCAGGCTTGGGCCTCAGCGACCTGCCCACCTTTCTTCAGCCATTGTGGAGGACACACATGCCCAGTGTCCATTTCAGGGGCTGGGGACACTGTGGTGAGCAGGGTCGACCGAGGCCCCTGGGGACAGGCCACCAGCTCAGCAGCTCAGTCCTGCACTGATGCCGTGGGGACGCACCTGGCCTTGCCGGGCCTCCGTGACATCACACAGGTGCCACTCCAGGCAGGGTCCTGGCGTGACGAACGCCTCCTCCCCTCCAAGTGCTGGTGTGCAGGTGTGCCCTGGGGCCCACGGCAGGGCACACCCAGGGAGCAAGAGTCCAGGAAGGCTTCCTGGGGGACATGACTCACAAGCTGAGACCTGGGGCAGTGATTCCGTGGCTGGGACGGAGGGGCGCAGGCCATGGCAGCGGATCACAACCGCACCTGATGCTCCTGTCTGCCCTGCAGGTCTCCTTCCCCTGGATGAGAGGCCCAGCAGCTTGGCCAAGGCCTCAGTCGACCCGGGTCGCACAGCAGCCGATGCAGTCGCCTTCGCCACCTCTTAACCTCTTCTACCAGGGCATCCGGCCAGTGCCCGTGCAGAGAAGCTGGTCCCAGGGTTTCCCCAGGCCCTCCATGGTCCCACCTGCCGCCCACCAACGGCCGGTGAGCGCCAGCGGGAAGATGTTCTCCTTTGTGGTGGACGGTGGCCCCAAGCCCCCCCTCATCAAGCAAGGTAGGCACCGGGCTTCCAGGGAGGACTCTGGGATGGATGTGTGGCCATGAGGGTGTGTCTTGTTTTCACTTATATTCTCTGATTCTAAAAAAATAGAATATGTCAGTTTGGTTTTTTTAATCAAGATAAACAAAGTAAAGGAACAGATAAAATCCAGCCATGGTCCCCATCACCAGGATGTCTCTGTTGGTGTCCTGCCGGGTGTCCCCTGGCCTGCACACAGAGCCC
Organism: Geosciurus inauris; assembly: GCA_004024805.1. Lineage (NCBI taxonomy): Eukaryota > Metazoa > Chordata > Mammalia > Rodentia > Sciuridae > Geosciurus > Geosciurus inauris. The sequence continues at coordinate 15,765 of PVHX01017817.1, read as the reverse complement.
CCATGCTGTGTGTGTGTCTGGGTATCACAGGATCTGAATGGATGCCCTTTAATGCAGATGTGCAGAAATACAGTGACTGAAGTCCCCTTGCCCACAACAGCCCCCAGGGGCTTTTAGAATGTTACTGTTTTACCAGAGAGAAGAGACCAAGGTTTTACTGAGGGAAAATAACTTCTACAGAGGAGAAGTCTAGTGAATATAATGCTTTTCATCAAATTGACGGCCAGGTATCTCAGCCGCCTCCACTCAGGGCCTGGGGACTTGGGACATGTGCAGCCTCAGGGCTTCCTCCCCTCACCCCATCCCCTGAAGGCTGGTCCAGGTCCTGTCTCTGTCCTCTCTGGCCCAGTTCCAGACCCTCAGAGTCTCCAGGCCTCTAGGAGCCTCCACCGCCTCCACTGGTCTTGCTCAAGACCCTTCCCCAGGCACCTTCCTCCACTACAGACATAGCCATTATCCTTGTGGAATGTTCTGGAGGAGGTAAAATGGTTTCTACCGCTGACATCATCTCTGAAGCCCCCATGTTCCTGCCACCCTGGATAAGAAAGTAGCAGCAATTCCCCCAACATTTTGATATGAAAATGTTCAAACTGGCAGCAAAGTAAAAAGAATTTTACAGAGACCCTCTCCCCATTCCCCTGTAAGTGCCGGCTACCCTGATTATTTTCTGTCTGTCCATCCCTCTATTCATTCACTGATCCATCTTCTGTTTTAATACACTTCAAACCAACTGGCACACATCTGGTCTTCCCCAGACATCTTGGCATGTATTCTATTAACTAGAGTTCAACATGTTTTGTCTTTTGATGTAAAATTAACATAGTGTCTATTATCAATGGTTGTATAACAAATTATCCTAAAACACAGCAGTCTAAAACAAGCAAATAAATGAAAACCTCATGTGTTATACAGTTTCTATGGGTCAGGAATTTGGGGATCACTTAGCCAGGCAGCTGTGACTGGGGGTCTCAGGAAGTTGAAGTGGAGACGCTGGCCAGGGTGTGGTCATCTGCAGGCTTCGCTGGCTGGAGGCCGGCCTGCCCCCCAGATGGCACACTCACATGGCTGTTAGCAGGAGGCCCTTTGCCTCTTGGACCCCTCCAGAGAGCTGCTGGAGTGTCTTCAGAGAATGGCAACTGCCTCCCAGGGCAAGTGATCCCCAAAGCAGCTGGAAACTGCAGTGTTTGTAAAGAGCAAGGCACAGACGCAGCTCTGTCCTTCCTGAAGCACCCAACTGGCCACACAGGCAGCGCCCTCCAGTGGGCTATGCGGGCCTGAAACCAGGAGGCGAGAATAATTGGTGATCATCTTGGAGGGCAGCTCCCGCTGTCTTCCCTCTGGTCCTCCATGATTCATCCCCTCTCACACGTGAAAAGCCCTCGCCCTCTCCTGAGCCACCGAAGTCTCATCCCATGAGACTTGACAGCACCAGCTGCCACTTGTCTTCCAAATCGGGTCCAGGTACAGAAGGGCCCCCTGGATGTGGCTCAAGTCCAGCTCCTGGGTGTAGTTGCCGGCCATCTGAAAACCTTTCAGCCAAAGGGACAGGTCATCTGTCCCCATATACCCAGCATACACGAGTGGGACAAACACGGACGCCCGCTGTGGACACCCTGCCTGTTCAGAAGGGGCAGAAAGAAGAAATGCAGGTGTCACCAGTCATAGCAATTTCAAAATCCAGGGAAAAGTTGGGAGTTCTTTGATTGGAATTCTGTCCTGGCCTGGCCATAAATGACATTCCCGCGGCTCTTTGCCCCCCGGGCCTGAGTCATCCCACAGTTGGCACCGGGCAGCAGCCACGCCCACTAGCTTCCCAGCAGAAGACCTCCCCTACCACTGTGGTTAGGGTGACGTTTGGCTGTGTCCCCAAAGGCTCCTGCGCTGGAAGCTGGGTCTCCATGTGGCGGTGCTGAAGTGGTGGAACTTCGTGAGTTGGGGCCTAGGGCAAGGCCATGGGGGCTCCAGTGTCGGAAGAGATGAGTGTGACTCTTGGAGGGAGAGGACTCGTTCCCGTGAGAGCGGGTTGCTATAGAAGATGGAGTCTAGCGCCTCCCCCACATCACTCCCGTCCCTGCTCACACACGTGCCCCTTCGGCATGGAGCCAGTTCCCTTCCAGCCCTCCACCGTGTCGAGATGCAGTCACGGGCCCTCACCAGGATGCTGGCACCATGCTCTTGGGACCCAGCAGCCACCAGAATCACAAGCCAAATAAATCTCTTCGTGAGTTACCAAGCCTCAGGTATTTGGTTACAGCAACACAAAACGCACCAAGACACCTACCGTGGGCTTCCCCTGGGACTGCCTGGAAGCCTGTGCTGTGACTGAGTGGTCCTCTGCGACCCTCTCTTGGTCTGCCTGTGTTCCTAGTGAAGGACGTTATGGTCACACCCTTGGCTTCCTCTCCAGACCACGTTTTCCTGATGGTGCCTTTGATTTGACCTTTCCCTGGAACCTATTTCTTAAACTTCATTTGCCATCTGGAGCAGCCAGGGGTTCCTGGCCGTCACGCCAAGCCTTCTCTGGCTTATCTCTCCTCTCACGTGTTACTGTAAGTGACCAGAGGAGCTGGGTGGTGCCGTTCAGTGTCCTACCTGCACATCCCTTTGGCTAAACCGTGCGGTTCACTGGGTGTATTTCCTCCTCGCCATGAGCCACAGGAAGCTTGTCTGCAGACCCCGGTGCTCTGATAAGGACCGTGAGCCCAGGTCCTCACTGTTCTCTAAGCCGCCTTCCTTGCCGTCTCCTCGAGCACCACTGCCTTCCACTAACAGGCTTTCGAGGCTTCTCTGGATGTCACCAGGACTCTTCTCAAAAGCGCTTTGGCTTCCGGCCACCGTCCTCCGCCAAAGCCACCATACTCTTCAGGGTTTTGTTAAGCCAGCACCTTATACTGAAGTCCTAGTGGCTGTTCACAGTGGAGTGACAGATTGCCCCAGACTTACAGATCTAGGACGACGAGCACTTGGCATCTCACGCACTTTTTCTGGGCCTGCTGTTCAGAGTGGCTCGCTGAGGATCCTGGAGCCTCTCACGAGGTTGCTGTCTGCCTGTCAGCCAGGGCTGCGGCCCTCTGAGGCTCGACGAGGCCTGCAGGGCCATCGGTAAAGGATCCACTCATGGGGCTTTTGGCAGGAGGCCTCGGTTCTTCTCCACAAGGACCTCTCCACAGGCTGCTGGAGTGTCTTCACAAATGGCCACCAGCTTCCTCCAGAACATGGTCCAGACAGCAGAGCCAGCCTGATCCAGCCTCAGGAACCACAGTTCCTCTCTGCCATACCTCAGGTGACAGAGATAAACCTGTTGTGGGCTGCATGGCATGCCCTGAACTTCACATGTTGAGGCCCTAACCCAGGGCCCCAGGAGGTGCTCATATTTGGAGATAATGCCTTTCTGTTAAAATGGGGCCGTTTAGGGGGAGTTCTGCTCATTGCTGTCATAGAGGAGGAGACTAGGGGCACCAGGGATGCCCAGGCACAGAAGGGCCATGTCAGGATGCAGCAAGAAGGCAGCCACCTGCTAGCTGGGAGAGAGGCCTCTGGAGAAGCCAGTCCAGCCTTGGACCTGCAGCTGTAGAGCAGCGGGGACTCAGCTCACTGTCAAGCCCCCAGCGGGTGGTGCTTTGTCCCAGCAGCCCTGCTGACCAAGGCAGCCCCATCCTCCATCGATGAGGACTGTGCAAGGGTGTCCTCTCCAACTTCACATCACTGTGACCAAAGCACCTGACGGGAATGGTGTAGAGGAGGAGAAGCTTATTTGAGGCTCAAAACTTCAGAGGTCTCAGTGCATAGATGGCCGACTTCATTGCTCTGGGCCCAAGTGAGGCAGCACATCATGGGGGAAGGGCCAGCAGAGGACAGCTGCTCAGCTCATGGCACAAGGTCAGGACAGAGGGAGGGGCTGCAGGAAGAACACCAGGGCACGCCCCAGCGACCCACCTCCTCCAGCCATGCCCCACCTGCTAGAGATACCACCCAACCTGTCCATGAAACTAGGATGGACAATTCTGTTACCGCTCTCACAGTCCAACCATTGAACCTCTGAACATTCCTGCATCTCACACCCAAACCATAAAGAGGCCCCAGGAGAATACCAGGGACAAGAATGGAGGGGGCTGTCTTGAGACTGGTCGCCAGGCAAGGAAATGCAGACCATGAGCATCCATGATTGACAGTGGTTTACACCTGTGTAGCACAAACCCCTGTCAAAATAACAGAACGTGACCTCACCCAAGAAAGTCCCCTAGTCCCTTCCCAGCCCCACCCTGGAGGCAGCCGCTCTCCCTGACTCCTCTTCTACTGTGAGTGAGAGAGTCCTAATCTGGAATCTCAGGTAGATGGAACTGCAGTCTGTGTTCTTTTGTGGAAGGCATTTCTGGTTCGGTGTAGTATTTCTGAGATTCGTCCGTCTTGTTGAGCGGATCACACGTGGCACCGTCTCCTGGTTAAGTAATGTTCTGTTTCATGAATGCACCTCGTTTTCTCCCATTCTTACACTGATGACTTGTGGCTATCTCTGGTTCCAATCTGTCTGAATTGGTGGATTCTCCACCCGTTTCCCCAGGGCCATGTTGAACTTGGCCTTCTCCAGGGGCCTTCTACCACCTGGGAAGTCCAGGCTTTGAGGCTCTTGGGCCCGTCAGGCTTCACCTTCACAGCTGCCCAGGGTGCCATCCGGGTGGGGGGCAGGGGCACCATAGGTGTCTGTTCCCAACTGCCACCTTGTTCCCTGATACAGAGAAGGGCTGTCACCGTCCGGTGGGCTGGGGAGCCACCCACTTCAGATCTGGCCTCTGCTCTGCACTTCCCAGCAAACTCCAAGCTCCGGCCCTCCAGGTGGACTCTGGGTTGACAATGCCATCTCAACACAGCTGGTTCTTCACTAAACGTGTTTTCTTTTAGATTCCTGCCTTACTTTAGGGGTTTGGTTCGGTTTAATCTGTTTGGAAACCCAAAGCTCAGGATTTTTGTTGTAGGTCAAGGTTTCCCAGTCCCGGCACTGAGGACACTGGGGACAGATAAGTTGGGGTCCTGCACATTGTCGAACGCTCAGCATCGTCCCTGGCTGCTCCCCACGATTGCTATGGAGGCGCGCCCTCCCTGCACCCCCACATCGTGATACTCGATGTCGTCTCCAGACACTGTCCAACATCCCCGGGTGGCAGAGTCGCCCCTGGCGAGGATCCCTGACCCAAAGGGATTCACCCTTCTCTTTCCATGGCTGTAAGGGCAGATCTCGATGGCAAGAGCTCATGGAGGGCTGGGTGCAGCCACACCAAGAACAGAAAACACACGGAATGAGTTAAAAGTATTATCCTGATTTACGTAGTTTGCTCCGAGTGATGGGATCATCTGAACCTAACGTGGATAGCTTCCTTCTCTAAATTCAATGCCGCACCATGAAGGTCTCCCCACTTCAGTAAATTGACTGCATAATGGTTAAGAGCACAGACCCTGGGCCAGACAGACCAGGTGCTATGGTTTGGATGTGAGGTGTCCCCCAAAAGCTCACGTGTGAGGCAATGCGAGGTGTGCAGGAGAATGATTGGGCCTTAACCTAGTCAGTGAACTCACCCCTGATGGGGTTAACGGGTGGTGCTGAGGGCAGGTGGGGTGTGGCTGGAGGAGGTGGGCATTGGGGGCGTGGCTTTGGGGTCTATGTTTTGTATGTAGCAAGTGGAGTCTCTGCCTCTGATCACCGTGTGAGCCGCGTCCCTTCGCCATACTTCTCTGCCATGATGTTCTGCCTCACCTTGAGCCCTGAGGAATGGAGCCAGCCTTCTGTGGCTTGAGACCCCTGAAATCAAAAGCCGCCAAATAAACTTTTCCTCCTCTAAAATTGTTCTTGTCAGGTCTTTTAGTTGCAGCAGTGAAAAAGCTGACCAAAACACCTGGGTTCAAATCTACATTCTGTGTGACTTCACGCAAGTGACTTAACATCTCTGTGCCTCAGATCCCTCATATATAAAACGAAGATGGTAATAATAACTGCAATCTCATTAGGTTGTTATGAGCTCCTGCTTGAAAGTGCTTCTCACAGTGCCTGGCCTATAATGAACACTCAATATTAATTTTTAAAATTAACCTGTTATTTATCCATGATTGTTGTTTAGCCTGTCTGTGCCGTCTACAATGTGAACCCAGGCCAAATCCTCAGGACCCAGCCGAGCAACCCACACACGCTGTGCCCAGTGAGCTCTGGTAACTTAGTGAAGTCCCAGGAGATCTAGACAGTTCGGCCAATAGTCGGTACTGCACACCTCTTTGGAGCCTGGTCCCCACACCTGCCACTAGCCACTGAGCCCTTCCTTGGGATTCTCCCCACTGAGATCTCCAAATGATCCAGTGGCCACAGGGCTAGCTCTAGTTAGCCACTCAGGTCCACCTCAGCCCTTGGGTTCCTTCTGATGCTCAGCAGTGGCTGATGAAGAAGTCGGGGTCGGGGAAAGTCATCGTCCCCAGCACCTTTCCTCCTGGAGGTAAGGAGAGAGCCTCAGGTCAAACTGCCCTGCGTGGACTTTCTGCACAGCCCACCCCATCACACAGCCTGCAGGTTTTGATGAAGTCCAGCTTCCCAGTCTTTAGGGGCTCCAGCCACTACCCTGCAATTAGGGGTGACTCACGGTAGCCCCAACAGGGTTGAAGTCGCCCCTGGAGATGGCATCTGATGGTGGAGATCCAAACTGGGACTGGACTCAGCCAGTTAGGACCAGACCTGGGGCTCCCTGGTCTGGCCATTCACCCAAGGGGGGCTCCCTGACATCAGCGATCCCCGGACAGCTCCTGCCTCCATCTGACCAGGGGGACCCCATCTACAGTCATCCTAGCCGCTCGTGGGCTGCTCTTCCCACCAACAGAAACCTATTCCTGTCCTCCAGCTTGCTAATCGGCAAAGGCCCTGGACTGTGTGTACCTTTCAGATGAAACGCAGCCAACCACCCCGAGGGGGACCCCTGCTCGAGGCAACTGACTGCCCAAGGTGGAAGATAAGCTGCGTCCACGGCACACATACAGCACACCCATCCAGTGTGTAGACGTAAGCCTCAGGCCTGAGAGTCGTCAGCACCCCCAGGCCTACACGTCCAGCTGGGCGTCAGGGTCAAGGCTGGTGCCCAGAGAGTTGTTCTTTTTCTAACTCACTTCTCCCCGGATCCTTTGATGGGAATCTGGCTGTAGATTCTGCAGGAAAGGAAACGTCAGGTGGAGATGGAGGAACAGCAGGGCACCGCCTACCACGGGTGGGTGGCTCCTGAGCATTTGAAATGTGGCAGAGGTGACTGAGGAAACGGACATCTGATTTTAACAAATTTAAATTTAAAACCCGTTACTCCATTTCAGTCTGGGAATGTTTGTGTGTTTGGAACAACTTGGGTCTGTGCCTCTCCTTTATTCAAGTGTCCATGTTTGTGAATTCTAAGGACAGAGCAAGTCTTTCTGATGGTAATTTGTCTTCCAAATTGGGCTTTACTGACCGTGCAAAACAAACCCTGAATATCAATGACTTCATACCATAAAAAAAAAAAAACCAAGAATGTGGAATTTCTCAATATTGTTGGTGTAGATTATATGTTGTAAAGATAATGTTTTTGATATATTGGGTTAAATGAAATATATTATTAAAATTAACTTCACAGCTGGGATTGTAGCTCAATGGTAGAGCGCTTGCCTCGCTTGCGTGAGGCACTGGGTTCGATCTTCAGCATCACATAAAAATAAATAAAATAAAGATATTATGTCCATCTACAACTAAAAAATTTTTTTTTAAATTAACTTCACCCTTTCTCTTTACCTTTTTTTTGGCACTGGGGATTGAACTCAGGGGCACTCAACCACTGAGCCACATCCCCAGCCCTATTCTGTGTTTTATGTAGAGACAGGGTCTCACTGAGTTGCTTAGCACCTCGCCATTGCTGAGGCTGGCTTTGAACTCGCGATTCTCCTGTCTCAGCCTCCCTAAGTGCTGGGATTACAGGCTTGAGCCACTGCACCTGGCTTCTCTTTACCTTTTTAATGTAACTATTGCTAATACTATTTCAGAAGACACGAGGAGGAAGAGGGAGGGAAGAATAGAAGGACAGAAAGAGGGAGCCGCCATCGTGGTTCTTCATGCCAGGTCCCAAGACCTGCTGCCCTTGGCGCGGGACACTGAAGGAATGTAGCATTCACGTTCTCGGGGGACACTTGCACTCCTGACCTCTGAGTTGAGACAGGGCATCATGGATATGCTGGACCAGGGGATGGTTCATGTCCTGGGCAGGATGGACCAGGATAGTGCAAGATATGCTGGTTAAAATGGTGCTCAATTTAAAACTTGTGAATTGTGTCATTCTAGAATTTTCCATTTGATATTTTCAGACTCTCAGGTAACTGAAACCTTGGAGAGGAAAATCACAAGGGGGAGGCCACTGTAGGTGTCAGGCACTGAGCTTTGGCTCACAGTGTTCCCAACACCTTTCCCCACATGCCCTGGGGCCTGACCACCTTCCAGCCGTGCGTTCTTGGCTGCAGCACTGCCCTGTGCCCCAGTATGCCCATCTGTAAAATGGGACTGAGAATACCACTCGTCTATGAGGGTCACAATGTTGAGCAGGCCGAGACACAGGCCTCAGTCTCAGGGTACTTCCTGTCTCTTCCTGGAGACCCACATTAACAAAACACTGAACGACTGCAGAAAAACACCAACAAAGCAGTCACCAGGACACCACCAGGCAGCAGAGGTATGGCACCCACAGTAGGAAGTGACTTGGGGGTTGAGAAGGGTCCCCGAGGGAGTGGCACTTGAGCTAAGTGCTGACAGATGGGTGCCATTCACTGTGCAGAGGGGACAGGAACAGCATTCCAGGTGGAAGGGTCAGGACAAGGGTGAGGGACGGTCAGGGTGGCTGGAGGGTCCACTCCCCAGTGGACACGGCTCCAGGCAGGCAGGCTGGGAGGAGATGGGCCAGGTGAGAGTAACACGAGGGCAGGACAGAGTGATAGGCATGAAGGGACCGGGGTCCAGGTCTGGCTCCACCGGGGGTGGACACATTTGCCCCCACAGGGAGGAGGGCAGGAGAAACTGGGAGGGGCTTGTCCCTTCCTCTTTGGAAGAGCTTCGCTTGATCAGCTTGTTTTATTGACTATAGGAAATTCATAAGAAAACCAACCCAGTAACAAGTAGGCTCAAGAACCCCTGTTCCCAGCCTGCTCTGGGGCAGAGGCAGCGAGCCCCGTGGGAATTCAGGCCCCTTTTTTCCCAGGTGCCCGGGAAACCCAGGGGCCTGTGCTGGTCATTCTTGGGCATCAGAGGGCACTGCCTCTGCCCACCGGTGGTTCTGGGTCCACAAAGATCTGGGGCCAACCATCAGCTCTAAGGGACTTAAAAAATGCCAAACCAGAATGAAGGCACAGCCCCGCCTGTGCCTGCACTGACTGCACCTGCTGCTGCTGTGCATTCTCGTCTGTGGCAGTTGACGACAGCTAGTTCGGTTCCTCCCTTTGAACAGGGCAGGTCAGCAGTGGGAAATTCGAGAGGCCCAGCTCAGAGCCCAGCAATCACAAAAGCAGAATTGCAGACATCCTTGCAAAAATTCCCACCCACCCCAAGTTTGTATCCCCTGCTGGATGTGGCTTGTGTCTGGAATGTCCCCCAAAGGTTTGTGTGTTGAAGGCTTGGTCCCCAGAGCAGTGGTGTTCAGAGGCAGAGCTCAGGAAGCGCCTGGGTCATGAGGGTTCTGACCGTATCAACAGTCAGTCTGGATGGGTCCGTAGCCTGGTGGCATAATGGAGGGGGGACTTCAGGAGGTGGGTCCTAGTTGGCACACTCGGGGTGTGCCTTGAAAGGGTATTTTTTGACCCTTTTGCCCCCTCTCTCTGCTTCCCCACGGCCCTTTCGCCATGGTGTTCCACCTCACCACAGGCCCACAGCAAGGGAGTCCACCTACCATGGACAGAAACCTCTGAAACCATGAGCCAAGGCCAGTTTTTCCTCATTCAAGTTGTTTTTCTCAGGCATTTCATCACAGTGACAGAAAGCTAACACTGTTCATGTCAATGAGTTATAATATGGGCTGGGGTGTGGCTCTGTGGTAAAGCACTTGCCTAGCACCTGTGAGGCACTGGGCTCGATTCTCAGCACCACATGTAAATAAATGAATAAAATAAAGGTCCATCAACAACTAAAACAAAATATTTTTTAAAAATGAATTATAATATATTTGATATAGACACCATAACAATTCCAAATGTAACGATGTCAGAATCCCTGAAAGTCATATAAATAGCCCTTATAAAATGAGAGTTAAATAAGAAAAAAGTCAGGAATACCTAAAAGTCTAGCAAGTGGGTACTAGTTCAATATGTTTTGGTGCCTTTGTGCAATAGACTAGTGTTACCAACAAAAAGAACGTGGTGCCACCACGAACACACTGGAGAATATCTTACGTCTCTTCAGCGCAAAAGCAAGCTGGAGCAGAATCTCTACATGAAAATCCAATTACGTTTTTTAAAATATGTAATTACAATAAAAGTAACATTACTGCTAACTGCTTCAGGTAGGGGTAGGCAAACTTTCTATAAAGAGCCTGCATAGAGGAAAAAACAAAAACTAAAATGTTTTCTTCTCTTGAGTCTCACAACACTTCTGGTCATCAAAATATGGTAAGTACACCTGCCGTGTTAGTCAGCTTTCCATCATGGACACAAAACACCTGAGACAATCAGCTTAAAAAGAGGAAAAGGTTACTTTGGCTCATGGTCAGAGGTTGCAGTCCATGATCGCCTGGCACAGTTGCCTCTGGCCTATGGCTACACAGGACATCGCTGCAGGAGCGTGTAGCGGAGCAAGCTGTTCATCCCACGGCTGCCGAGAGGTCAAGGAGAGGGAGGTCTGGGTCCCAGTACCACCCAGGGGTCTCCAATAACCCAACTTCCTCCCGCTAGGCCCCACCTCCCAAAGGTTCTACCCCCTCCCTAGCACTGCTGGCTGGGACCAGGCCTGTAACACATAGGCCTCTGGTGATGTTCAGGACTCCAACTACAGCACCGGCCGGTGTCCTAGAATTTACGTGGGTTCCAACATTACCTGGGCTGGGGTCAGTCCCAGGGTTAGGGCTCTGCCCCACAAGGACACCCCACTACAGGCTCCAGTTGCAAGTCGAGGCTTCTTCCTTCTGACCAGTGGCTGTAAATCAGAGTTCCGCCATCCCTTCTCAGATCTGGTCACTTAACAGAGAATGGCTCCTGGGTCTCGGGGAAGAGCTTGCTTACTATTGCCAATTTGTGGTGCGAAAAAGACTTTTTTTTTTGGTACCGGGGATTGAACTTAGGGGCACTCGACCACTGAGCCACATCCCCAGCCCTATTTTGTGTTTTATGTAGAGACAGGGTCTCACTGAGTTGCTTAGTGCCTCACCCTTGCTGAGGCTGGCTTTGAACTTGCGATTCTCCTGTCTCAGCCTCCCAAAGTGCTGGGATTACAGGCTTGAGCCACCATGCCCCGCTGCGAAAAAGACTTTTAAGGATACAAATGAACAGGCAGATGAAGGGGTACATAGGACGAGGGATGTGGGGCCCTGGGGGCACAGAGCTCCCACGGCCTCTCTGGGCACCCCTCCCTGCGGGCACTGAACCACCTGGAGGGCTCTCCAAACCCCGGGCTTTTGGGGGTACCAGGGAGGCTTCACTGCAGGAACGTGATTGACTGAATCACTGGCCAGTCCAGCAAGACCTTTGGCCTTCCCCCTCCCCAGGGGTTGAGGGGCGGGGCTGATATTAGGTGACCCTCTAATCCTGGCTGGTTCCCCTGGCAACCTACTTACCACTCTGGGAGTCCAAGAGGTTTAGGAGCCATGTGCCAAGAAACTGGATGAAGACCAGACAGCGGACAGAGCCAGACAGTAACTATTTGAGGATTCAAGGGTCGCATAGGTCATATTACAACTCTCAGTTTTGCCCCTGTAGCATGAAAACCAGCCACAGGTGATAGAGGAATGACTGACTGTGGCCGTGTTCCAATAAAACTTTATCCTCAAAAACAAGCACTGGGCCACCTTTGACCTCAGGGCTATAATTTGCAGACCCCTGTTCTCCACCACATTTCATTTAATGCTCACAATAACTCTTTTTTGAAGGGAAGGGGCGTTCTGGGGATTGAACCCAGGGGCGCTTAACCTCTGAGCCACATCCCCAGACCTTTTTATATTTTATTTTGAGACAGAGTCTTGCTAAGTTGCTGAGGCTGGCCTCGAACTTGTGATCCTCCTGCCTCAGCCTCTTGAGTCACCAACGCACCCGGCATAATAACTCTTTATAATAGAGACAATTGATGTCCCTAAATTAGGTATGTGGAAACTAAAGCAGAGAGAGATCAAATGACCTGTCCTAGGTCGCTAGATCTTTATGGAGCACAGGAAAAAAATGTCTGGACAAAAAGAAATCAAGGTGACCAACAGCACACGTGGCCCTGGGAGAGGGGAACTGCTGGCTCCTCCCACTTCCCCATGCTGTTAGGATCCCTTTGCTCTGCGGTGGCCCTCTGCACTGCTCTGTCACTTTACAGTCCCATGGACATAGATCCTGGGAAACCCAGGAAGGCTGACCTGAAAGCGTTCTCCAGCGCCTGGGGAAGCTGACCGCGTCTTCTGTGCTCTCTGTTCATGTCACGCCCCAGTGTGGACGGGTGCCATGGAAATGCCTGAACACTCCATGCCAGAGGGGATTCCTGGAGCAGTGCCTCCCGCGGAGATTTACCTGGAGCCGGACCTGGTCCAGCAGGACAAGGTGAAGGGCCCCGGGGAAGGGCGGAGCTACAGCAGCCAGGACTGCAGGGGACTTGCTGCCACCTCTCGTTTTCCTCTGTGGCTCAGAAATGCCCTTTTTCCTGGCATCCACAAAACCACCTCTTATTTAACCAAAAGTTATATCCCAAATAACAACATCCACAATGGATGTTTATTGAGCACCTACTATGTGCCGGATTGTGTCCTGAGTACTTGACATTCATTAGTTCATTTAATCTTCACTGTCTTCAAGATGGATTTTGTCACTTTCACTTTGCTGATGAGGAAATTGAAGCTCAGAGAGGTTAGGTAACTTGCCCGAGTTTGCACAGTGCAAGGGGCAGAACTGGGACTCAGACCCAGTAACTTGCAAGCTGGTACTTGTAACTCTCACCACAGTAACTGCTCAATTACCTCCTAGAAGGAGGAAGTGATAGCGTAGGTCAGAGAAAAGTGAGCCAAAGAAAGACTTGTTAGAGAACAAGAGAAGTTTAGAGACTCAGGAACAGGAGTCAGAACGGGTGATATTAAGTGAACCTGGGAAGGACAGGTCCAGGTCAATCTCTCCCTCTTAGCCACAGCTTGAAAATCATCCTTAAAAAACAGCCTGGTGGCGTCCTGCTTTCCTTAAAGATCAGGGCCCGGGCCTGCAGCAGTTCTGAGTCTGTGGGAAACAGAAGGAGCTGGGTCCCTGTTGCCCACGGATGACAGGCCTGGAGATCTACAGCTTCAGGTCCCGGAGCAGCTGTCCTGAGACCAGATTGCAAAGTGCCACAGGGGGACGAAAAGCCCACAGTGTCACTTATGCACGCTGTGCAACAAGCCAGCCCAGGATAGAGTGGCTTCACACAGCAGTTCCGTGTCCCACCACCCCGGGGCAGATCCTGGGGCGGCCCCTCCTGCCTCCTGCCCAGTTGCCACCAGCTGGTGCAGGCAGCAGGGCTGATGGTCCCCAAGGGTCCTATTCCCAGGTCCCTGGCCTCAGCTGGGACACCTTGGTGGCAAGCCCGTCTCTGCACGTGACTTCTCACCCTGGGCTTCTTCCTAGCACAGTGGCCTCAGGGACCACAGAGGCCAGGACAGACCTGCAGAGTCTCTCAAGAACTTGCTTGATGACGCTGGGCACGGTGGCCCATGCCTGTAATCCTGGCAGCTTGCGAGGCTGAGGCGGGAGGATTGCAAGTTCAAAGCCAGCCTCAGCAACTTAGTGGGGCCCTAAGCAACTCAGGGAGATCCTGTCTCAAAACAAAATATAAAAAAGGGCTGGGTTGCTCAGTGGTCAAGTGCCCCTGAGTTCAGTTCACTAGGTTCTGTTAGTCAAAGCAGATCATACAGCCAGCATAGCCCTGGGGCAGGGGAAATAGACTACATGAGGGACAAGAGCTACAAAATGTTTGCCACCACTGAACACCCGCCACGGCTGTTAAGCCAGAATATAATGCAAACTCATTTAGATGTTTTTCTATTTGCGAGCCTTTTACACCCTCCCTGGCTTCTTCAGGTGCAAGTGAAAATAAACAAATTGGTCTAAGCAGGTGGGGAAGCACTTATTGGCTTATCTTATTGGGAAGTAAAAGGCCTGCCAGCTTGAGCGATGTCATCAGAAGGCTCCTGAGCACCAACCTGTCCCCTGGGGTCCCCTCGCAATGTGGCTTTCCTCCAGCAGGCAGCTTCTCGTATTAGACAGATGACTGTAGACACACTCAGGCCTGTAAACTTCCAGGTTAGGGTCCCAAGGGAAGCCAGACCAGACCCTCTTCCTCTTGTAAACAACATACAGAATCTCTGAGATAACTGGAATGGACCAGCCCGGGTCACACTGAGTGTTGGAGGTGACACAGGTAGAACAGGACACATGACTGACACTCTTGCCAAGACCACATGGGCGGGGCTGGACCCCCAGGGAAGGGCACAGGGTCCTCACCAGAGAGGCAGAAACCACGGCTGTACACCGCGCCCTGAAGGCTTCTTCATACTCTGGTGCCCAGCACAGAGCTTGGCACGTAGTAGGTGCCCAATAAATCTCTGTTGAATGCATAAGTACCTACCGAGCAGAGACTCTGGGTGCATCAGGGCACTCGGGAGCACAGAGTCTGTTGCAGGCTGTCCCTGAGACTTTGCCACAATCGTTCACAAGTTCCCAGAGAAAGAGGCTTGGCGGTAGTCAGGACTGCCAAGCAGGCTACCTGTCCCCTCCCTGGCCAGGAAGCTGGGGTCCTTGGGCTTACTCCAGGCTCCGCAGGCCAAGGGCTGACCTAGAGTCTGCACATGTACCTGCTGCCGCCCGTGGGAAGTGGTCGGAAGGACAGAGACCCCTTTTAAAGTAACACATCAGAAATCCCTGCAGCTGCGTGTGAAGCTGTGTCTGGGTTTTGTGTTTTGTTTTTCTCAATCTTCCTGGAATTTTATTGATGACTTCTAGTGAGAAGTTTGGGGGATTTTTTTGACCCTTTTTTGGGACACCTAACAAATTCTTTGGCTACAGTGCCTTTTCCTCGAGAGAAATGGAGACCAGCTCAACTACACCTGTGGGTGATTTCTGCCCGCCAATTTGTTTCCAGTCCAACATTTACAGGAAGCCACACAAATTAATCACAGTTCCTCTCATTTCCTTTCCTGACTCGGTAACTTGGAATAAATTTTCATGTGAAAAACCAAAAGAGACAGGGAACGCAGAAAAGAGGAGAAAGAAAGATTTCAGAATGTATTACCTTTTTTGGGGAGGGAGATGTACCGGGGATTGAACTCAGGGGCACTCGACCACTGAGCCACATCCCCAGCCCTATTTTGTGTTTTATGTAAAGACAGGGTCTCACTGAGTTGCTTAGCAACTCACTTTTTGCTGAGGCTGGCTTTGAACTTGCAATCCTCCTGCCTCAGCCTCCCGAGCTGCTGAGATTACAGGTGTGCTCCACCGTGCCTGCTGGAATGTATTGCTTTTTTGTTGTTGTTACCAGGGATTGAACTCAGGGGCGCTTGACCACTGAGCCACATCCCCAGCCCTGTTTTG
>PVHX01017816.1:11429-38899 GCA_004024805.1 Geosciurus inauris | reverse complement strand
TTGGTACTGGGGATTGAACTCAGGGGCACTCGACCACTGAGCCACATCTCCAGCCCTATTTTGTGTTTTATGTAGAGACAGGGTCTCACTGAGTTGCTTAGCCCCTCACCATTGCTGATGCTGGCTTTGAACTCGCGATCCTCCTGCCTCAGCCTCCCTAAGTGCTGGGATTACAGGCTTGAGCCACCGCGCCCGGCTGCAAGGGAGACTTTTTAAAGTGGGGAATTATATGATGAGATTTATGCTTCAGGAAAATGAGTCTAACAGTGGTATACCTGAGAGGGCTGAGTCTGGAGGCCAGAAGACCAGCCTAAGTCTTTGCAAAGGCAGATGAGGCCATTAGTTTGAATAGCAGCCATGGGGGCGGGGTTGGAGGGTGGGGGAGAGGAGGCAGGGGGACGACTCTTCAGGCTCAGTCACAAATTCAATGCTGGAGGAAAGGAGAGAAGAGAGTTAGACATGTCTTAGGTTTTTCTAACCTGTTAACTGAGAGAATGGGGTAATGAAAGGGGACTCTTGATGATGAGTGACAAAAATTCAATTCAATCCAGCTTAAGGAAAGATGGAATTCGTTAGCTGATGTAATTATAAAATCTAAGGATTGCAGTTGGGTTTCGACATTGGCTCTGGGTGCTCAGAGGCTGTCATCAGCACCGACTTCTCTGTGTCTTGGCTTTGGTTTCCTTCATCTGCTTCCTCTTCCCTCTGTGACTTCTGTGTGGCCAGGGAACATGGTGACCCCATCTTTACCGTTCACCATCCAAGAAGAAAGACAAAGTGGTGCTCCCTCCCAGTATCCATATGCCAAGTCCTACTGGCTCCGTCACTGGACAGGAAGAAGCAGACCATGCGCTGTCTAACTGTGGCTCATGCCTGACCTTTTAGGCTGCCTGGGAAACTGGTAGCTCTCCACCGATGACAGAAATGCAGGGCAGCTGGTAACAGTCGATGTCCTCTAAGCGAGTTAGGAGTTGGACATCTTCGTTTGGGATGTGCAAGGTGGAGGTGCAAGGATGGCGAATCCTTGATGATGTGGGTTTGGGGCTCAAGAGAGAGAGAATTAGTGCATATATTTTCTTCAAAAAGAGAGTAGTGGAAGAGAAGAGGTCAGGACCAACTAAATATCAAAGAATTTCTATACTTGGCCAAAGAGAGAAGTAGAATGCAGGAGTAGTTGGAGAGAGGCAGGTCACCCAGGAAATAGAAATTTTATGGAAGTCAAGCGAGGAGAAGGTTTCAAGAAGGAGGAGCATTAACCAGGAGTGGTGGTTCAGGTCTGTAAGCCCAGCTACTTGGGAGGCTGGGGCAGGAGGATTACAAGTGTGAGCACAACCTCTGCAATTTAGCAAGATTCAGTTTCAAAATAAAAAATTAAAAAGTTTTGGGGATGTATCTTGGCAGTAGAGTGGTGCCAAAAGAAGGAGGAGGAGGAGGAGGGGGGGGAGGAGGGGGAGGTCTTATTTTTCAGAGATAAAGGAGCATGAAAATGGAGGGAAGACAGGGGATTATTAGGTTCTTGGAAGATGCCAGTGCCTTTTGGGGTAAGAAGTAGTGACATTGAAAAATAATTACATTTTTTAAAATCTGCATTTTTAGGGGCAGTCATCAACCATAAAGGTCATGGGCAAGTTGAGGTATTTGAATGTAGATTTTTAACTTTTGACTTTATTGACATTCTAAGAAAAACATTATTATCAACTTTTTTTTTTTTTTTTGGTACCAGGGATTGAACTCAGGGGCACTCAACCACTGAGCCACCTCCCCAGGCCTATTTTGTGTTTTATGTAGAGACAGGGTCTCACTGAGTTGCTTAGCGCCTCGCCGTTGCTGAGGCTGGCTTTGAACTCGTGATTCTCCTGTCTCAGCCTCCCTAAGTGCTGGGATTACAGGCATGTGCCACTGCGCCCGCTCGTCAACACTTTATGTATACTCATTTGGTTTACAAGGGAACGGAGGCCCAGGGAAGGGCAGTGAATTGCCCCAGTGCCTCAGGGGTCTGGTGGAGTCTGGGTACACAGCCACCTAGCTTTGCCATGCTGAGGACTCCTGGACACCAGGAGGTGCACGCTCAGATGCTTCTGGAGGCCAAGAATGTAAAGCAAAGGAGTGAAGCTGGGGAGGCCAGGCTCCTCTGAAAGGGGACCCCGTGACTCCACTCGGCCAGATGGCTGCAGCATGGCCCTGGGAGCCTAGTGCTGTCCAGGTGTGATTCCCAAGAGAAGCGGGCAACCTGAGTTTTCATGGGAAAGCTATTTCTTACACACTGGCAGCTAACTAAAAAACAAAAAAACACTGTGCGGGCAAAACAGGTTTGTGGGTGGGGTTGCCAGCTGATGATCTCAGTTCTGTAGTGGAGGTGGGGAGGGAGATGGGAGAAGAAAGAGAAAAGTTGGCTTGCAGTTGGCTTGAAGAGGCAACTCAAGCAGGCTTCAGCCACCCTTCAGTGTTCCCAGTGACCTTGGTGGGGTCGTTGTTCCCCCAGCTCTGAAAATCCAGACACCCCCAGTCTGCTGGCTCAGTGTGCCTTTTAAAGCCTTATTTGTCTGTGACTTGGTCTTCTTTTATTTTTTATGTAATTCTGGAAAGTCCTTTCACAATGCCATGGCGTCTCATTCATTCACTCCTCAATTTTTTTTTTTTTTTTTTGTGGTACTGGGGATTGAACTCAGGGGCACTTGACCACTGAGCCACATCCCCAGCCCTATTTTGTGTTTTATGTAGAGACAGGGTCTCACTGAGTTGCTTAGCGCCTCGCCCTTGCTGAGGCTGGCTTTGAACTTGTGATTCTCCTGTCTCAGCCTCCCAAAGTGCTGGGATTATAGGTATGTGCCACTGTGGCCAGCTTGAAGACAAGTCTTTAAGGACTCCTGGAGATCCACAGTGTGACGCGGCTGGGCAGGTTCTCCCGGTAGACAGCACCGCACGTGCAAAACTCAGGCACAGTGGCACAGCCCGTGAACCAGATCTGAAGGACCAGAGGCTGCAAATTCCTCGGAAGAGCTGTTGGCAAAGTGCAGTGGGGTCCTTTCCATTCTGAATCTGGTGTCCCATGAACAATGAGGACCATAGGGCATCCTGGGCACAGCAGACAACCACGTATCTGTAGATGTGTCTCACGCCCACTCACCAAGTATTTTATTGGACTTCTACTGGGAAGGAATTGTTCATGCCTTGTAGGCCTGCGGGAGTGCAATCGCACTTCCTGTATTTAAAATCGGGAGATGGGATATTTTAAAATGAGCATTACCTGTATTTCAGCATAATCCGCTGACCGGTGCCTTATATTATGGAGTTACTGATTCTTTTCTCATTACATGGTAGGGTTATGTTTTAAATAGGGATTTAATCGCCAGATCCATTTTCTGCTTACACTGAATTCTGTCATCCATGTGACTATTGAATATTTAAAATAAGCAAACCTAGATATAGGAGTTTGGTTATAATGAAGAGACCATGTATTCTCCATTTGGCTTATGGAAATCTGCATCATTGCCTTAATTCACAATGAAAAAGAAAAATACCAATTGAAGGAGAGGAATGTTTCCTTTCTTAGCAGAGACATGCAGAGGGACAGTGACAGGCCAAAGGGTGGGGCTGGATTGTAGCCTGAGGACCCCTGGTGGGTGCCCTGGGCCTTCTAGAGGAGGGCCTTAGGCCTTGGGCTGGAATGCATGTCTTTGCTTCATTTAAAAGTGTGCATCTCCCGTCAACTAAATCATAAATATGGGTGGATTTTCAGAAAAATTTTGGTAAAGGACTGTGTTTCAGGGCCTTTTATCTGCAGCATTTGATCTAAACATTGACAGATACTTATAAATCAAAACAATTGCACAGTGTAAAATGTCAAGTCTATTTAACGAACTTGCTTGAATCCTTGTGAATGCGAGCTGTCAGCTGGCCATGGTAGGGTGATGGCTATGGTTTGGATGGGGGAGAGTGAGTCCCAAGGGTTCATGTATTGAAATTTAATCCCCAAGATGAGGCATTAAGGGGTAGAAGCTTAATTCAACTACAGGTGTGACCCTTAGGAGGTGCTTTAGGCTTAGATTAGAGTCATATGGGAGGAATCTTATGATCAAATCCTGGTGGGTCTAGAAGAGGGAGACCAGAACACACATATAAACATGTGTGTGCTCTCTGTCATCATGTGATATTCTGTGCTGCCTCAGAACTCTTCCAGCTAGAAGGCCATCACCAGATGTGTCCCCTGAAACTTGGATCTCCAGAACCATGAGCCAAAAATCAACCCTTTTTGTTTATAAAGTGGTTTGCTTCAGGTGTTTCATTATAGTAACAAACATGGACTAATACACTGACTCCCTAGGTTAGCACAAAAGCCCCACGTGCCCAGTCTCCAAACCGCAAGGTAATTCTGCCCATCAGAAGTCAACATTGTCTAGCTTGGATTGTGATCTGTATACTGAGTTGTTCTTACACCAGTTTTTAGAACTCAATATCTGACTGGGGCAGAAAGTGATGTTGCACATAGTTGACTTGAAAAAGTGAGTGACCCATAACTTTAGCAATTGACAAAATATTCAAGTTGTACCAATCACAAATTTGATTATGAATCACAGAGAGTATGAAAAAGGCAGAAACTGAAGGAAGGAAGGAAGGAATGTAAAAAAACACTGGAAGAGAGGTTTAGAAAGTTGGGTTCCCCTGCTTGGACCCTTCCTCTGGAAATACAAAGCCCTGAAGCTTGTGCATCTGTGAGACCTGCAAATAGAGCAGCCTGCAGGAAAGCGCAACGGAGAAGTGTGAATTTCTGACATTCCACCCTTTCACTCCTCCTAGTCCTTCCACACTCCTGTTTAAAGGGACGATTCTGGCTAAAAAATCCTTATGCACAGCATTTTCTTTTCTTTTTTTTTTTTGTACCGGGATTAAACTCAGGGGCACTCGACCACTGAGCCACATCCCCAGCCCTATTTTGTGTTTTATGTAGAGACAGGGTCTCACTGAGTTGCTTAGCACCTTGTTGCTGAGGCTGGCTTTGAACTCGGGATTCTCCTGTCTCAGCCTCCCTAAGTGCTGGGATTACAGGCGTGTGCCACTGCACCCAGCTTCCCTTAATATCTTTTAATGAAACATTTCAAACATACAGGAAAACTGGGAGAATTTCACATGAGCACCTGCCACCTAGACTGTAGGCCTCACAGTTGACTAGCCACTGTACCCCATGTCTTCTGTCTCTCTGTCTGACTTTTTGGATGCTTTTCAAAGTAAGTAAGTTGCTTCAGCCTCTAACCACTTAGAATGCATATCATTAGCCAGTTCAGTTCTTCTTTTGTGTTTTTTTTTTTCTTTTGAGGTAGTTTAGACATAATGAAATGTTATAGATTTTAAGTATGCATTCCCATAAGATTTTTATTAAAATTAAAATGTATTATTAATTTGTTTTTTGCAGGGTCTCCCTAATTTGCTTAGGGCCTTGCTAAGTTGCTGAGGCTGGCTTTCAACTCATGATCCTCCTGCCTCAGCCTCTGGAGTCACTGGGATAACAGGTGTGTGCTACCTTGCCCGGCTTTCCCATGAATTTTGATAAACACACCCATGTGTGTAAATCAAACCCTTATCAAGATATAGAGCATTAGCATCACACTAGAAAGTTCCCCTCGTGCCTCCTCCCAGTTAATCCCTACCTCCCTCAACAGGCCCCTCCTACCGTGCACC
Organism: Geosciurus inauris; assembly: GCA_004024805.1. Lineage (NCBI taxonomy): Eukaryota > Metazoa > Chordata > Mammalia > Rodentia > Sciuridae > Geosciurus > Geosciurus inauris. The sequence goes on along the minus strand of PVHX01017816.1, from coordinate 33,223 downwards.
CCAGGCAGTCACTCTTCTGACTTTTTTTCCACTGCAGACTAATTTGATCTGTTCTAGAAGTTTGTACAATTGGAACCATGGAGTAGGCAATCTCTTAGGTCTGGTTTTCTTTGCTCAGCATCACGTCTGTGAGAGTCGCCCGTGGGTTCTCTGTATTGCTGATCAGCACCTCATCCATCAGATGCATTGCTTATCCATCTGCCTTTTAATGGACACCTGGTATGTTTCCAGCTTTTAAACTCTATATGTGAAGTTGCTCTGGACATACTTACAAGTCTTTTGTGGACAAATTTGCATTTCTTCAGGGTAAATACATAGTGGAATCCACAGCATTAAAAAAAAATGGTTGATTTAACAGAGATTGGCTGGAGGGTGGCATCGCTGCAGCTCAGGATACCCGCCCCCTTCCATCTTGCTTCTCTCCACTTCTCTATTTTCTTCTCCCTACCACTGTCTTCTGTTTTCTATAAGCCACTCACTCTCTCTCTTGACAGATTAGAATGCTTTATTGTCCTAAAGGTGCTTCCTACCAGAGGGAGCATAGTATTGATGAAAAGGCCTTGATTCTTGGGTGACATTCAGGATGGGCCTCAGCGACTCTGTAGCAGGGCTCTAGGCCCACAGACTTCCTTCATTCAAGAGGGTGGAAGAAATGTCTCTGGAGCCCTTTTCCCAGCTCTATTGTTCTGTGAATTTATGACTTTCTTTTCCTCCCTCCCTCCCTCCTTCCTTCTTCCTTCCTTCCTTCTTTTCTTTTTCCTGTATTGGGACTGAACCCAAGGCTTTGCACAAGCTAGGAAAGGGCTATACCCCTGAGCTACGTCCTCAGCCCTTTTCATTTTATTTTGAGACAGTCTTGCTAAGTTGCCCAACTGGCTTTGAGCTAGAGATCCTCCTGCCCCAGACTCCTAAGTCACTGGGATCATAGGCATGCACCACTGTGCCTCACTCCATGAGTTCTTTTCTAAGACACGAATATGACAAAAAGCCAAGGGACAAGTAGGACTAAAAAAGAAGTCCTTAAGGTAGAGATGGAAAGGGCAATTCAGAAAAGCAAATAAACCTCTTTCCTGTTACTTGGCTAGTCAGTGATGTCCCACCTGGGCCTCTGCTTCTTTCCTCACTCCTGGTCGCATGCTCTGGCCCCCACCTGGCCAAGCCTTCTCTACCACTGGGCACCCCCTCTTCTCCTGTGTCCACCAGTTAATGTGTATTTATTCCAGGGATGCTCACTGGACCTTTCAGACATTGTGTGAACCAGTTTATGTCAAATGAAGCAAGCGAGGAAACCAAAAGAGGTCGCCTCTTGCCCAGGTACTACTTACTTAGGGCTTTTGGGCGATTTCACCCATCTTCCAATATAAACCAGAGGGAGGATGCTAAAGGTAGGAGGCCCAGGTCCAGGAAGTGAAGACACACCATGGCAGGTACCAGGCTGTGCGCCTGAGATCCTCTTCACAGATTCCAGGACAAGGTGAATTGAATTTTATTGAAGAGTGTCAGTTCCAGAAATTCTATCCTACTGTGCTCAGAAGTGCCCTCCTACAGGTCAGAACACATATCCCAGTTTTGTTTTTAAAAAATTTTTTTTTTTTAGTTGTAGATGGACACAATACCTTTATTTATTTTTATGTGGCGCTGAGGATAGAACCCAGTGCCTCAAGCATGCTAGGCAAGCACTCTACCACTGAGCCACAACCCCAGCCCCATATCCCAGTTTTGACTTAGGAAATGTGGTCCTGGCAGGCTGATGGGTATCATTTTCAAGCATGTGTGGTCTTTGGATACCTTGAGTGTTTCTTACTCTATGATAATTGGCATATGTGTCATTTCAAAAAGGAAAAGTTCAGCCTGGATTTAGACAAATGTTAAATGAGAGAAAAACTACTGAAGAAAGAGGGAAACATTAAAAAATAAAAGTAAAAGCTGGGCATGGTGGCGCAATCCTGTAATCCCAGCACTTAGGGAGGCTGAGACAGGAGAATCTCGAGTTCAAAGCCAGCCTCAGCAAAGGCGAGGCGCTAAGCAACTCAGTGAGACCCTGTCTCTACATAAAAACACAGAATAGGGCTGGGGATGTGATTCAGTGGTCAAGTGCCCCTGAGGTCAATCTCCAGTACCAAAAAAATAAAAAATAAAAAAATAAAAGTAAAAAGGTAGAGTAGGGTGAAAGGGAGAGGGAAAGATAAGAGAATGTTGAAAAGAAGATGAGGAAAAATGGCAGGTGTACAAAGAAAATACGAAATCCTTCAAATACAATATTTTATGTTAAAAAAAATTCTGGGCTAATTCCATTTAAAATTTTACCCAGAATCAGAAAACTTAAAACATAAATCTGGAGCCATAGTGCCCCTAGTACATATAACAGCAACCACATTATGTATCTTCTCATCTCTAATATATATATATTTTTGGTACTGGGGATTAAACTCAGGGGTACTCCACCACTGAGCCACATCCCCAGCCCTTTTGTGTTTTATGTAGAGACAGGGTCTCACTGAGTTGCTTAGCGCCTTGCCCTTGCTGAGGCTGGCTTTGAACTCGCGATTCTCCTGTCTCAGCCTCCCTAAGTGCTGGGATTATAGGCGTGTGCCACCGCACCCAGCTCTAATGTATTTTAATGTACTCAAAATGTACTTGTATTTCACAAAAATACAAATTAATTATAGTTCAATAGGAGCAGAGTTAGGCTTTCAATTCAGGCTTTAAGCAGTTATATTAGTGATTATTTTTCTGTTTCTAATATACCAATTAAACTCATTGAATTCCAATTAATTAAGTTACTGAACTCAAAGATAAGGGCCTCATAGTATACACTAAAGATGGAATGAACTCTAGCTTTTAAATAATTATCTTTGAGGTTAGAGCTTCTCAGTTTCCTATGTTCTGCCAGTAGATTGAGTCTTAAGAGTCATTTATAGGAAAAGAAAAAGGCACTGAGATGATTCTAAGACTGTCAGTTCTCATCAGAGAGTGAAGAATGAGTACTGTGACTTGAAGACCCAACGGCATGTGCCTGTGGGAACTGGACCACTTTGAAAAGAGGCCCGGGCACTACTGGAAGCTGAGCTATGCCCCTTATCACTGTCATCTAAAACTCTTCCAGAGAGGGAGGGGGGACTGCAAACTGCAGGTCTAACCCCTAAGAAGAAAGGCACTGGAAGACATAACAAGCAAGCAGAGTCTAACTTTGCCACCTGCAGAAATCATGAAGTTTTGAGATAAGGAAGATCACATAGGTGAGGTCAGGATGGAGCTCCTCAAAGCCAGGTCTTGGGTATGAGGAGAGGAAGGGGAAGAGGCAGAACATCCTGGCTTGAGAACCCAGACTAGCAAAGCTGGGGGGCCAGCTGGAGGATGTGCAGCTGCTGAGGCGGATCCAGAGGGTCTTAACAACCTGGGAACATTTTATTTGCAATCCCAGCTGCTCAGGAGGCTGAGGCAGGAGGATTGCAAACTTGAGGCCAGCCTAGGCAACTTAGTGAGATCCTGCCTCAAAATTAAAAAAAGTAAAAGTAGAAAGGGCTGGAGATGTAGCTTAGTAGCACAGCGCCCCTGGATTCAGTCCCCAGTCCAAAGAGAAAAAGAGAAAGCTTGCATGCTGGGAAGAGCTGCTCATGTGGCCTTTCAGCTTAAGCTTAGATACAGAGATAACCACTTCCCCCCAGCTTCCCACATCATAATTAGCCCACTTCCTTGATAAACCTGAGAATGTCTACTCAAATACATGTGAAAAAAGAGTTCTCTTAATTAATCAAAAACAAAAAAGGATGTTTCTAGTTTTTAAAAGACTGATGCTGTAAGCCAGTTGCACTTTTGGTATGGGCTGCCCCTGGGAGGAGAGAGCAATCCTGATCAGAGCAGTTTCCTATGACTGAGAGGACTCAGGTGAGCACAGCTAAGCCACCTGCAGCTGGGGATTTCCAGTAGCAGGAGGAAGATGTGTTTGTCCTGAGGAGGGAAAATGGGCAAGGGCCATAGTACCCATTACAGTCCACCCCTTGAGCGGCTCAGCTCCATTTCCTTCTCTAGGAAGTGGGTTCTATGGGAACAGCTCCTTTAGGAGTCTGGTTGGTGTTGATCCTCGAGTACTTGAGGATAGGATTTGGGAGATGAACCACCCCTGCTGGCACTGTTGATGTGAAGGTTATAGCAGATACTCTTCCTCCTCTTCCCCCTCCTTCTCTGCTACTCATTCTGCATTTCTTTCCCTTGGCTAGCATTCCTGCAGATCCTGTTAAGTAATTCTGACCCTCATTCTTTTTTTTTGGTACTGGGGATTGAACTCAGGGGCACTCGACCATGGAGCCACATCCCCAGCCCTATTTAGTATTTTATTTAGAGACAGGGTCTCACTGAGTTGCTTAGCACTTCACTGTTGCTGAAGCTGGCTTTGAACTCATGATCCCCTGTCTCAGCCTCCTGAGCTGCTGGGATTACAGGTGTGCGCCACTGCACCTGGTCCTGACCCTCATTCTTGAAGGTTATCAGCCTCTACTTATCTTGCTCATCTCAGGCTGTTTCAGTTATACTGGCCATTTACCTTTAAAATGGCATGAGAGTGCCAAGAGATGTCCCAGTGAACCTGAGTGCTAGATGTATACATGTGTAGCAGGAGACTTACTCACTTTCTGCTGACAATAATTTTACTTGTCTGCTGGTCCCATGGCACAAGGATTCTAAAATGACTGATGGCAGCCATGGTTCAAAGTTCAGTGGAATTCCTGTAGTGTCCCTATGTGGAAGTGCTACCATCCAAGATTAAGACTGTTTAGTGTCTCATGACATGGACATATCCCAATTTATTAACATGTTATCCTTGGATGATTCCTACCTTCCTCCTCCCTCCTTCCTCTCTCTTCCCTTCCTTTTGTTCTACTTTCCTTCCATCCTTCCTTCCTCCTCCCCACTACAAACAAACCCAAGAGCAAAGATTTCTTTAGGACAGATTCTAAAGGAGAATTAACTGGGTAAAGGGCGTGTATGCTTTAAATCTAAATGAATACTGCCAGATTTCCCTCTCAAATAGCTTTACTAATTTATAGTTGGCAAGTTATTTGATTTCTGTAATCCTTTATTTCCTCAGCTCTAGAAATTTAATATAGTAAAACCTACTGTGTAGATTTGGTGAGGTTATAAAATGAGAAAACAAATGTTTTAACAGTGTTCAGAAGGTAGTTGGTTCTCACCATCCTTAAGACTTAAATCAGATAGGAAAGATCTTTTTACTGTCATCTTTAGTCTATTTATGGAGATCGAAGATGGTCACAACCCTCCTTGTGAGAAGACTTTACGTTTGCTAAATTTTGGAGATTAAAAATTGGGGGTGGTGGGGCTAGGGCTATAGCTCAGTGGTAGAGTGCTTGCCTAGCATGCATGAGGCACTGGGTTCAAGCCTCAGCACCACATATAAATAACAAATGAATAAAATAAAAATCCATCAACAACTAAAAAAATATTAAAAAAAAATTGGGAGTGGCAGGGCTGGGGTTGTAGCTCAGTGGCAGAGCGCTTGCCTAGCGCATGTGAGGCATTGGGTTTGATCTGCAGCACCACGTAAAAATAAATAAATAAAATAAAGGGATTGTGTCCATCTACAACTCAAAAAATATTTTAAAAAATTGGGGGTGGGGGCTACTAAAAAATCATTACACGAGAGAAAGTAAAAGACAATGTTGTGATTTTTCTTGTTATACCAGGGCTTCACTTAGCAAGCCTAAGACCATCTGACTTTCTTAATAAATATAACTTTATTTAACATAATTGGTTCACTAATGGACCCAGACATTTACAATAAAAGAAGTTAATATGGAAAAAAGTAAGAAGCTAAAAATTATTTTTGTCCAGTAGCAATGCCAATGATTTCTGCTCACTAGAGAAAATAACCCTAAATATTTCAGTTCCTCACCCCGTAGAAAGAACATGACTGAGTTCTAGATATAATTTAATAATTTTATTTTCACCTTTTTATTTTATTGACACGTATATCCATTTCTTGTATTTGCCTCTGAATCATTTGGAACATTCTTTTGGTTCCCTCATTAATGAGCTAAAAAAATTTTTTTTGATGTAAGCTCTTATGCATGTTTTTTAGTATTTTGGAAATTATGCTTTCCGAGGCAGGTTGTGGGCCTCCAGGGCCTGGGGCAGCCCCTTCCTTGGGCAGTGCCTGCCTGGCCTCCCCTGACCAGGGGCTAGTTGAAGAGGCTCAGGCCCACTGGCCCACGTCCTTCCACGAGGACAAGCAGGTGACCCGCGCCCCGGCGGGGCAGCTCTTCTTGGCACCGGAGCAGTTGGTGATGCAGAACCACATGGAGCGGGCACTGCGGGTGGCCCAGCGGGCAGCGGCTCAGGATCTGAGGACTGTGGGGGCTGTTGTGGTATGGCCGGCGTCAGGCTACCACTGCAGCCACGCAGCCTGATGCTCACTGTCAAGGTGTGCATGGACCTTGTAGGCCAGGGCCAGGGCCCGGGCACCTACAACTTCAGGCTCCATCCAGTCTGCTCATTTGCTGGGCCACGGTTCCCGGGGTGCGCAGACTGGAGGAGGGTGAGGATGAGGACGGGATGCCCTACTTGTGCACGGGCCTTGTCCTCTGAGCCATGGTTGACCCATGAGCCCTGTGTGATCAGCACCATGACCCTGGTGCAGTCCCGCATCCAGCGGTCTTCTATGGGGCCCCCTGGCCCCCTGGCGCCTTGGGCTCACACTTCTGTGTCCCTGCCCAGCCCGGCCTCCACCACCGCTGCCAGGGGTACCATGGGGTACTTGAGAGCACTTGTGGCCGCCTGGACCCCAACACCTAGGCCCAGTGCCCTCCTGTTTCTGGAAGATTCTCTGCTCCTGCCCAGTCTCAGCCAGCGTCTGATACTCCACCGGCCTGGTCCTCCAGGGGCTGCCATTCTGTCTGTTGGGAGCCACCGTCTGCCTGGGGTGCAGGTGCTTCCCCCCTCCAGGGCTGGCCCCATGCAGTCTCAGGGGCTCACTGTGCTTGCAATGAGCCACAACGAGGGCCCGCTCCCAGCCACAGTGGCTGTTTTATAGTCCCGGTGGTCCTCCGCAGTTGTGTCAGAAGACAGTTTTGTCATGGCCAAGAAACCATCCCAAAACAAAACAAGATTTTTCTTTCGACGGCATTTCGTAGTATGTGAGTGGTTTGTTTCTTTTTATTATTTTGTTGTTCTGAAACAACAATTTAGCAAGTACTGTATAAAGATATTTTCATAACTTACAGCCATCCTGGCTGCAGATAACTGGAAAATGGCCATTTGTAAACAAAACTAATTTCTAGTTTGTTATTAACATGGTTTTTAGTCGTGTCTTAGAAAGCCTCCAGAGAATGCATTTTGCAAAATAAAATCAGCTTTCTATGTAGGAAAGCCTCTTCATGATTGTTTGTGACTTTTTAATGTGGTTCTTTTCAAACATCAGGTTTTTTTGTTTTTGGTTTATCATTTGATAAAAAAGTATAGGAACTGTCACCCCATACATTTGCTTGCTGTAATCCCATACATTTCAGAAAAGGTGAAGAATACTTGTTCGCTGGAGTGTGCTATGTCACTGGCACATGACCAGATGTGCATATTTGTGGTGTTCCGGGTGCTTGATGTGAGAAGCACCGGCATCCAGAAGTCAGCCTGGCCCAAAGAACCACAAAAAAGAACAGACTTCAGACAGGCAGTTTTATAGTTTCCTACTTGTTATTTTTCCAACTTCCAGCCACTTCTTTCTCTTCTTTTTTCTCTGAGCAAACAAGACAAACAATCATTCTTAAAATGTCCTGAATATATAGGCCGATCTTTCTTTTAGTTATCTTTAATCTGCATTGTATTGATTTACCATGCATACCTATCCACTGAGTTTACATTTAAATAAAGCTTCCAAATTAACTGCATGCTAAAAAATAATCTATTCAGAGGGATAAAGTCGCTTTGAAAGGGGGTTGCCTTTTCCTCCTCATTCAAGATTGAGATGGCCAGCCCCGACAGGCAAACGGCCTGCAGGAGGTTTTCCATTCTGGCCACAGCCAGTTCTGATATTTTCATAGAACCACTTGTATGTAGCACACTGGCTGTAAATATTTTGTTTCATCTGAATTTTATTGGAAAGTCCTGAATCTTATTTGCTATAAAAAAGAACCTGTTTGGATACAGCGTTTTAGCCTTCTTTTCTGTCGATGTTATTTCTCTCACTGCTACACCATCTGTCAATAAAGCAACGGTTCCACATGCAGAGTGCAAACCAGGGGATCTGCTTTGCACAGGGGTGCATTTGTCAAGGATGTGGGTTTTGAAGATCTAGGCGGCTCAACTCAGCCCTCAGGCTGTGTGAGGAATGCAGACCCAGACCAAGATTCAGTGTTGCAGAATTACAGTTTTGAGGTTTCACTCTCAGAGACTTTCTCTTGGGTTTTGCTAAGGATGTATTTCCTTTACTATACATAAAGTCTTCCTATATTCAACAGTAATGTATCGGACACTTAAAATTTCTTTTGAGAGAGTAGATCTCGTGTTAAGTGTTCTTGCTGAAATAAAATAGAATAGTCCTAAGCCAGGTGTGGTGGGGGCAGGCCTGTAATCCCAGTGACTCAGGAAGCTGAGGCAGGAGGATCACAAGTTTGAGATCAGCCTCCGCAATTTAGCGAGTCCCTAAGCCACTTAGCGAGACTCTGTCTCAAAATTAAAAAAAAAAAATTTAAAAAAGGGGCTATGGATGTGGCTCAGTGGTTAAGCCTCTCTAGGTTCAATATCCAGTATGAAAAAGTAAATAAATAGAAAGTAAGATAGTACCTTAATTTTATTATGTGATTAATTATTTTATTAAATATTGGTTATATCCAGGGCATTCTGTAACAACATGGGAATTCATAACCTTATTCCTGCTCATCTCACACTTACGAGGGATGGCCATGGAATAAAATTTCAGGAGTGGAACAGCTGGAAAAAATGTGCCTGTGTTGTAATTTTGATAGATGCTGTCAACTGACCTCCACGGGGTTTTAATGACTTACATTCCCACCAACGATGGATAAGGGGTCTTACTAACAGTGTGTGTTACCAAACTCTTTGATTCTGATAGGTGAAAGTGATCTTTTTGTGTAGTTTGACTGGCATTGTATTTCATGAGTGCTGACGAATATCTTTTGTATGTTTAAAAGCCACCTGTATTTTTTGTTTGTTTCGTAAACTGTTCTTTTTACTTATACTTTGCTAATTCTTTCCTTGAATTGAAGATTTTTTAAGAGTCACTTTGCTTTTTATTTATTGGTGAACTTAGCCCTTGGTCTGGGATATAGTAGAAAATGTCCCCACCCCTACCTCAATTTCTTGTTTGTGCTCTGACTTTGCTTTCTTTTTTTTTTTTTTAAATGCTAAATGTATTTTAAAATCAAGACTGTGTTAGCTTTCCATTACTATAACAAATTACTTGAGATGATTAACTTAAAATGAGGAAAACTTTATTTTGGCTAGCAGTTTTGGAAGTCTCAGCCCGTGGTTGGCTGACCCTATTGTTTCTGGGTCTGTTGTGAGGCAGCATATTATTGGGAGGAGGGGATGTAGAGGTAACCCATTTACTTCATGGTGGGGATCAAAGAGAGCTTGAGAGGAAGGAGATGGGATCCACATCTCTTTTCAGGGATCACCCCCAGTGACCTAAAACCTACCACGAGATTCCATCTCTTAAAAGTTTTTTACCAGCTGGGCACGGTGGTGCACGCCTATAACCCTAGCACTTTGGGACGCTGAGATAGGAGAATTGGAGTTCAAAGCCAGCCTCAGCAACGGTGAGGCACTAAGCAACTCAGTGAGACCCTGTCTCTACATAAAACACAAAATAGGGCTGGGGATGTGGCTCAGTAGTGGAGTACCCCAAGTTCAATCCCTGGTACCAAAAAAAAAAAAGTTTTTTACCACCTTCCAATAGCATCAAGCTGAGGACCAAGCCTTTAACACGTGGGTCTTTGGGGAACATTCTAGATCCAAATGATAGCAAAGACAAATTTATAAATCTTTTATAGCAAAGGTTCAATCCCCAGTATCCAAAATAAATAAATAAAATAAAGTAATAAATAAAATAAAATAAAAATAAAAATTAGAAAGTGCTGGAATTGTAGCTCAATGGCAGGGCACCCCTGGGTTCAATTCCTAGTACTGCAGACATAACAAAACAAAAACCAAACAAAACCCCTCTAAAACAGGTGCAAAAACAGTCATTTACAAAAACCTGTACATGAATATTTAGAAACATTTAGGAACTTATTAAAATGTTACAAGCATATTCTGAATGATATTAAAGATCAGAAATAAAATGATGTTCATTGTAGTTCATTGATGTTCATAACAGCAAAGCATCGAAAGTAACATAAATGTCCAACAAGTGGGGATTAAATAAATAATGGTGTACCCATACAATATAATCCCATGCAGGAACTAATAATGTTTCCAAAAATGACATGCAAAGAAACAGACATTTTTGTTAAGTGAAAAGCTAGTCATAAAGTACTTTGACCCTATTTTTCTGGGAAATAATTATACATATAACTAATACTTTACTAATTTGGGATTGATGAGTATGGTCACAATTTAGAAAAACTTTCTGTTGGTTGTTTGAGTCCCCACTCACTGTAATAGCAGGGAATCTAAGTCACTTCTCCTTTGTAGTCTCTGGTATCCATACCATCTTTCTCCCTCCTTTCCCTCTGGTTGGCCAAGAACCCTGAACTTATCTGGGTTCATGTTCTGTATTATAGCTGTGTGGGACCATAAGCTTATTTTTAGTTTCTTTATCTGTAAAATAGTACATCTGTCCTAGGACCATTGTGAGTATTACTTAAATAATACTCGTAAAAGCCCGGTACAATGCCTTAAACAGAGTGACCTCTGTAAGTTGCTGCCATTATATGTAACATATGTATTATAGGATGTAATAATATATTTCCATGGCTCCCATTTCATGGTTGAATTGTGTCAACCAAAAATTTATGTGGAAACCCTAGCCCCTAATGCTTCAGAATGTGACTGTATTTAAAGACAGGGTCTATAAAGAGGTGACCAGGTGAAAATGAAGTCATCAGGGTTCTCCCAAATCCAGTGAGACTGCTTCCTTACGAGAGAGGAAGTTTGGACACACACACAGGGGGACAGTCGTGTGAAGACACAGGGCAGACATGACCATCGTGCAGCCGAGGGGAGGGGCCTCACAGGGAACCAACCCTGCCCACACCTTGGTCTTGGACTTCTAGCTTCGGGAACTGTGAGGAAATAAATTTCCGTGGTTTATGCTGGGCGGCCTGGTACTTTGCTGCCACAGCCCCAGCAGACTAAGTACAATAGACGGTCACCAGTGAAGCAGTGGCTGGGTTTCTCCATCTTGCACTGATAAATGTGTCTCCTCCTGTACACGAAATATGATGGTTTCCAGTGTTTTTTAGATGTTACTGGAGAAACCTGTGTAACATCTAAGTTATGTGGGTCAAAGGCCAGGTACAGGATGGGTTTGGGCCTCTCCTAAGGTATTCATGAGGAAGGACCCCAGCCCAGGGCCCTGGAGAGTTGCCAGAGTCCAGTTCACAGGGGCCACTTAGGAAAGAGATCACAGGTCTCGTGGGGAAGTCGAGGCTGGGAGGAGAAGACAGGCAGGAACAGGCAGGCAGCCCCGTGGGCAGCGTCGAGGCTGGAAAGGGACAGTGCAGGCCACGGCTCCCTCACCTGAAGACAAGGATCTCGCAGTGGCAGGGCCTTGCCAGCTCCACTACAGTGGAGTGATTCTCTCCCCAAGCTGGGCATGTGCCCAGTTCAACAAGAAGAAACTTTAAGAGGAATTCATTCTGTCAAGTGCACGCACCTCTAAGAGCAGAAAGAGTGTCAGAGAAAGGGCCTCTGAATTCAGTGTTTTCTAAGAAATGTATTGTCAAAACCACGCTGGAACAAAAACGAAAAGAGTTCTCAGTGTGACGGCATCGTGGGCAGGCTTTAGGGTCATTATTTCGAATTTTGATTTTATCTCATTATGTTCTATTTCCAGTGGACGATGTTTAAAGAGTACACTGGGCTGGTGTATAGCAGGCCAGTTTTTTGGCTCCTACCCTGTGCTCCCTGACACCCAGGTAGCTGTTGCCAGGGAGATCTGCCCTCTCTGGCGACCTCCCCGTCCTTCTGCTTACTATTTCATTTTTTTAAAATTTTTTTTTTTTTTTGGTACTGGGGATTGAACTCAGGGGCACTCAACCACTGAGCCACATCCCCAGCCCTGTTTTGTGTTTTATTTTTTTTATTTTTATTTTTATTTTTTTTTAAATATTTTTTTTTTAGTTGTTGATGGATCTTTATTTTATTCATTTGTTGTTTATATGTGGTGCTGAGGATCGAACCCAGTGCCTCACGCATGCTAGGCAAACGCTCTGCCGCTGAGCTACAGCCCCAGCCCCTGTTTTGTGTTTTATGTAGAGACAGGGTCTCACTGAGTTGCTTAGTGCCTCGCTGTTGCTGAGCTGGCTTTGAACTCATGGTTCTCCTGTCTCAGCCTCACAAAGTGCTAGGATGACAGGCGTGCGCCACCACGCTCGGCTTAATTATTTTTATTATTTTTTTACCAAATTGATAGCCACATAACATAAAATTGACCATTTTTAAATGAACAATCCAATGGCATTTGGCACAAATGTTGTGCAACCAACATTTCTGTCCAGTTCCAGAACATTTTTTTAATTCAGAAAGGAAATCTTGTGGCTGTGACATAGTTGCTCTCTGCTCCTTCTCTCCCCGGTCCTGGCAGCCATCAGTCTCTCTGTCTCTGGGAGTTTGACTACTCTGTACATTCCACAGAGATGGAATCAGACAAGGGTGGCCCTTCATGACAGGCTCCTTTCACTTAGCACCATGTTTTCAAGATTCAGGATATCAGTCCTCCATCCCCTCTTATGGTCAGATCCCATTGCAGAAACACACCACATCCGTTTCCCTCTCATCAGTCGGTGGGCATTTGGGTTGCTTCTACCTTTTGGTTACAGTGAGTGATGTGCTGTGAGCCTGCATGTGCAAGCATTTGCTTGGGCCCCTGCTTTCATTTCTTTTGGGCATTTGCACTTAATGGCTGCGTGAGGACATTGGGTCAGAGATGGACAGCATGTCTGATGGAGCTGTCTGATGGAGCTGAAAAACTGCCATCCAGTAACATCATAGCATTGTGATGCCATGGTGCAGGGCAGCCCTCACAGGTCTGCAGTACTGCTGGTATAAGCCAACCTCCTGTGCTGTCAGTCATATAAAAAAGCACAGCATGTAAAATTATGTATGACACCAACTATTTGATAATGAATGTTACTGGTTTATGTATTTAATATAACTTTGTTGTTGTTTTAGAGTGTACTACTTATAAAAAATGTTTACCGGGCTGGGGTTGTGGTTCAGTGGTAGAGTGCTTGCCTCGCATGTGTGAGGCACTGGGTTCGATCCTCAGCACCACATAAAAAATAAAATAAAGATATTGTGTCTATCTACAACTAAACAAAATATAAAAAAATTAAAAAAAATGTTTACTGTACAACATTCTAGCATGTGACTCTGCATACATCTCGCATCTCCCACGTCTCTGGATGGTGTGACGAGTGTGCAGTGGCTGTCCTTACCGTCTGAGCTCGTGCAAGCATCTGAGCACAGGATGAAATCCCCTCCCAGTGCGTTTCTCAGGACACGTCCGCATCATGAAGTGAAGCATGCCCGTGTCTGGGAGCAGTCACTGGCCATGCCGGAAGTCTATGTGTCTGCTTATTTTTTAAAGTTTATGAATGCTGATTCACTTTTTCTTATGCATTATTTTTTTGCTTGTTTTTTTTTTCCAGTTTGAGTGAGGTATATGATCTATCTGATTAACATGTCCATCACCATTCATATTCACTTTCATTGAAGAAATAATGCAATTCATGTTAAGAGTCCCAATAGGATGAAAGGGACACAGGAAGTGGAGACTCTCTGAGCCTCACTTTGTCTGCCAGCATTTTTTTTCAGAAGGAGACACTGGCTCTGGCAGGTTCCTTCCATGTACCCTTTTTTTTTGTTTAAGTGATAAATATTTTTTATTTGAAACCATATAAACTACCCTAAAATGCCTTTGAATAAGTAAAAGGCAGCATTTTAGGTACAGGGAATTCTAATTAAATTGACATAGTCAAGACCAAAAACATAAAGTAGACATTGCTTCCACGGTTGCTTGAACAGGCTTATGAACACAGATTGAAACAGGTGAGTCTTGCTCAGTGCTGAGACAGTGAAGGGACTTCCCTAGTGTTTACACAGTCACTTCACCAGCTATACGCATCTCAGTATAGAACTCATATTCAACAGGGCTTGAAATGGCATTCTTCATCTTTGTGAATAGTGAACATTATTAAGATCAACCGCATCTTTAGAAAGGGAAACAGTGATAGCCCTAGAGCAATATTTCTACCTGGACAGACGTCCAAGCTGCGGCTGCTCTGTGTTGGGCCCTAGGGGCTCTGCTTGCACTCCTAGGTTGGTCCCACAGTTTGGTGCTCCCTGAAGTACCAAATGGGGAGCTTAAAATAACGGAAGCTCATTCTTGCACAGTTCTGGAGGCTGAAAGTCAGAAATCAAGGTGTTGGCAGGGCTGAGCTCCCTCTGACTCTCTGGAGGCTCTAGCCAGGGACCTTCCTTGCTTGCTTCTCAGCCATCATCTGGGTTCCCTTGCTGAGAGAGCCAGGACTCCAACTTCTGTTATCATGTCTTTTCTCTATGCATGTGTCTGTGTTCAAATTCCCCTCTTATAAGGATCTCAGTCACACTGGACCAGGACCTACCCTAAGGATCTCACTTTAATTCCTGTTATGGTTAAGATGTGAGGTATCCCCCCAAATCTCATATGTGAGGCATTACAAAAAGTTTAGAGGTGAAATGATTGGGTTATGAGAACCTTAACCTACTCAGTGCACTAATCCACTGATATGGAATAACTGGGTAGTAACTGTAGGCGGGTGGGGTGTGGTTGGAGGAGATGGGTCACTGGGGGCATGCCTTTGGGGTTTATATTTTGTCCCTGATAAGTGGAGCTCTCTGTGCTTCCTGGTGCCATGTCTTGAGCTGCCTCCCTCTGCCACACTCTTCCACCATGATGTTCTGCCTCACCTTGTGCCCAGAGCAATGGAGTCTGCTGTCTATGGACTGAGACCTCTGAAACCGTGAGTGCCAAATAAACTTTTCCTCCTCTAAAATTGTTCTTGTAGCCATGCACAGTGGCAAATGCCTGTAATCCCAGCCAAGGAAGAGGTTGAGACAGGAGGATCATAAGTAAGATGGCCTGGGGCTGGGGTTATGGCGCAGTGGTAGCGTGCTCGCCTAGCACGCATAAGGCACTGGGTTCGATCCTCAGCACCACATAAAAATAAAATAAAGATATTCTGTCACCTACAACTAAAAAATAAACATAAAAAAAAATAAGTAAGATGGCCTGACTCAGCAGCCTAGCAAGGCCCTAAGCAATTGAGTGATCTCCTGTCTCAAAATTAAACAAATAAATAAAATATTTAAAAAAATTTGTTCTTGTCAGGTCATTTGATCACTGCAACAAAAAAAGCTGACTAAAACGACTCCATTACCTCTTTTTTTTTTTTTTTAATATTTTTTTAGCTGTAGATGGACACAATGTCTTTATTTTATTGCTTTGTATGTGGTGCTGAGGATCGAACCCAGGGCCTCACGCATGCGAGGCAAGCGCTCTACCGCTGAGCTACAACCCCAGCCCCTCCATTACCTCTTTTTCCAAACAAAGTCTCAATCATAGGTCCTGGGAATTAGGACTTCAACACATTTGTTTGAGTGACTCAATCCAACCTGCAATACTCTTTAAGATCGAGGGCTCTACCTCCTCCTGAAGGAGTTGCTCTGGCATTCCTGGGGTAGAGGGAGAAAAGGCCCATGACTCAGCCTCCCAGAGCATCAGATTCCCTGGATGGGGCTGAGCACCGTGGCCACCTGGAGCAAGCTCCAGGCCTGCTCAGCCCCTCCTGCTCCAGCTTGGCTCTTCTTTTGCAGCACCTGGTCCCTGCTGTCTCTACCTTCTGGCTCACCTCCCTGGCCCTGCAGACTGCCTAAGGGGACCTCTTGGCCTGGGACTTGGGTTGGCTGCCCAGGGTAGACCAGCAGGCATACCAGAGCAGGGTCATCTTCCCAGAACACATGTCACCTCATTTTCCATCCATTTCAGAATATAGTAGCGTGCCAATGTCCTAAACCACCTGCTTTCCCCTCTGCTCCTGTCATGACAGGCACCTCTGCTCTCTGGCCTTTGAGGTGTTAGTCTGTCTTGCCTTGTTGAGAAAATGTGCTTCTTCCCTCTGCTTCTTCTCTGTTAAAGAGCCCAGAGCCCAGAGTCCAGTTCAGACCCACCTCTAGACTCACTTTTTTTTTTTTTTTAATAGCTTTTATTTTTAGAGCAGCTTTAGGTTCACAGCAAGGCTGGGCAGGAAGTACTGTCCTAATGTGCTCAACCTTCATTGTCAATATTAGTGGGGATTATCTTTAACCTACATGTCACTACTGCTTCTTTGTTTTAATTGGGACAGTATAAAAACACAGGAGGGTTAACTGAGAAGAACTAAATCCACACAATTGAGTAAGTTACATAGTGTGGCTTACTGAATTGTTAGCATATTCATAATATAACATATTCATCTGATACCAGATATCACAAATCATATGCAGGTAAATTTCAGTGTGGTTCAGATGTAAACTCATACATCGCCAGGGACACACTCAGCAATCAAGGTCAGAGAATCAACCTCTCCCTTGCAGCCTGTGCCTTCTCTGGTGTGTGTCTGGATCCCACCCTGGCAGACTCGCCACACTGATTCCTTTGGGTGTATATGGAATAAGGGCTTGTCACTGAAGAGGATGTAACTGTGCAGTACCAACATTTTGGAAGATACAGCTAGCTCTTCAGGTGAAAGATGTACCAGTTATAGGTCTAATGGGCAGTTTGTGAATCATGTAACTCTTAGATGACGAAGTGAGACATTTAGAACAAAGACATAAGAACACAGCAAGGAAGATTTAAAAGAAGTCTTTAGCTAGCTTCAGTTGAGGTCTCTGTCAGCCATGGTCCCGGAAGTAGATGGGATGCTCATGAGGACCGAAGGGGGAGATGTCGATGGGAAGACTTCTGTGTATAGGTGTCGACAGTGACAGGGGAGCCGACAAAGGATGACGGAGCACCCAGGGCTGGGCACACGGGAACTGCAGGTGTGGCTTGGTGAGCATGGAGGGTTCGGGAGCTGGCTATGGAGAGGGCCCTCAGGGAACACCAGGACTAGGGGCAGGAAGGTGGCTCCTGCTCACCTGCCCTCTTGCAGGACAAAGCTGCGGGCAGATGCCTCCTGACTTTCTTCCCATTCTGAATTCCTGCCTGTGCCTTCGTTAGCTGCACCCAGCTGAAGCCAGGGTCAAGGGCTCATGGCTGGCATGGTCCATAGGCCTGTCTCTGAGGCCACAGAATGGAAGGTGGCTTGTGAATCCCAGGGAGCCTATCCAGCACGGTCATTGTGATGAGGGTCGGGCTCTTCTCCCTTCTGGCAGGGGAGCAGTGTGCACTGAAGGTAGCCTCCTCCTCAGGCCTTTTCACTTCCGTCTCTCATTCCCACCTTCCACTCAGGACTATTGTCACCTGCACCATGGGAAATCTGAAGTGTCACTTGGCTGGGTTCAGATGCCACCTCCATCTTGCGGCTGTTCCTTATAATTGGCTCAGAAGTGTTCTCCTTCCTCCAAAGCCCTTCTGCAGCTTGAACAGTCCACAGAGTGGTTCTCCCTTTACCTAATATTTACAGACACATCGTGTGACTTGCTGGTAAGGAGCTCTTGAGGTGGAACCATTTCTAGTCACCTTTGTACCTCCTGCAGAACCTGCCCAGTGCCCTTGGCTCACATGGATGAACGAGAGGATGTACGTTGTTTTAACTTAGCCATTTCACATTCCTCAGCAAAGATTCTATTCCTAGGTAGGGAACGCTGGTTGTTATGGTTGGGATGTGAGGTGTCCCTCAAAAGCTCACATGTGAGACAGTGCAAGAAGGTTCAGAGGAGAAATGATTGGGTTGTGAGAGTCTTTTTTTTTTCATATTTATTTTTTAGTTGTAGGTAGACAGAATATCTTTATTTTATTTTAATGTGGTGCTGAGGATCGAACCCAGTGCCCCACGCGTGCTAGGCGAGCGCTCTACCACTGCGCCATAACCCCAGCCCTGTGAGAGTCTTAATCCAATCAGTGATTTAATCCCCTGAGAGGGATTAACTGAGTGGTACCTGAAGTGGTGGGGTGTGGCTGGAGGAGGTGGAAATTGGAGGTGTGGCTTTGGTATATATTTTGTATCTGGCGAGTGGAGTCTTTCTCCTTGTTTTCTGATCATTATGTGAGCTGCTTCCCTCTGCCACACTCCTCCGCCATGGTCTGGAGTCCTGAGGAACGGAGCCTGCTGTTTACGGACTAAGACCTCTGAAACCATGAGCTCCTTAAATAAACTTTCCCTCCCCTACAATTGTTCTGGTTGAGTCTTCAAGCTACAGCAGTGAAAAAGCTGACTAAAACACTGTGTGTGACTGTTGAGAGCAAGGTGTTCCCTGCCCTGAGTCACTCCATGATGTGTAGAGCGGCAGTGCTCAGGCTGTGCCTACCCCGGTGTTGGTCTCTATTGTAACGCAGCAGTTTGCCATGAGCTACTCTGTTTTGAGGCTTAGGGCTGAGGTGGAATAACTCTACGCCTTGTTTGTGCAAGAGAACAACCACCATCTGCCTGGTACAACCAGAAGGCGCAAACTGATAAATAAGTTAATCATGCTAATAAAAATGATCACCTGTGAACGTATAGAATTAATCAGAATCACAAGGATACATGGGTGTATCAAACTCATATGGGAAAATGCAGGCCCATGAGCTTATGGAACGTACCATACCATTGAATGAAGCAACCCCCAACTCAAGGCCCACAAAAAGAGGAGCACCCAAGACGGGCAGTACCCTGACCCCGTCACCTGTTCATTCTTCCTCAGGAGCCTTGCCGAGGAAAATTGCCACAGGGACGGACTCCTGAATCTTTGCCCTCTGGCTTCAGCCCAGCACAGTTTCTCCTGCTTGTGAGAAACCATGTACAGCCTGTTCCAAGCTGGCATCTCAAGCTGACACTCTGGAACTGCCATTCACCCAGACCTTGGCCTAGAACGAGTTCCTGTGCTTCCACAGCTCTGCACCCTGAGCAAGTTCGTTAGCTGGTTCTGGTGGGTGATCTTATCTGACCACCTCCACTGACCCTCTGCCCTTGTATCCGCTCTCTCCCTGGCTTTCAGTTCAGCCTCCTCAATCCCTGTGGCTGCCTTCACCCTTTCTCAGCCTTTTGTAACATGTGTGTGTATGTGTGTAAAGTACCATGTGTGACTTGAGTGTCACAGATATTAGAAATCAAGATTGGAATGAAAGAATCTGTGACGGCCAGGCTGGTGACTGCCAGGTGATCCACAAGTATTTGAACAACTGCCACCAGTGACAGTGCTGCAGCCTGTGAATTTATTGCTATTCAATAAATTGTGACACTGTGGAGAGACAGACATGTTGGGTCCATGCCAGCCGCATAGCTCGCTCAGGACAGGGCTGACTTGGCATTTTTCCTTCCTCCTGTCACAGCCCTGGTTTTGTTCAGGCTGCCCCCTCCCCTGCAGCCAGGTGTCAGAGGAGAAGCTCTTCTGGGCCAGAACTCTGTAAGGGCGATGCCTTTCCTTTTGCCAGGGATTGGTTTAGGGTAGGGACAAATCACTGAGTTCTGGTTACAGAGCCTGGAGGAGAGGTTTGCTTGCAACTTCCATGAAAGTCCTTTCTTCCTCTTTGGAGAGAAATTTCCATTGTTACTAGAGCCACTTTACAACTAGGAGAACTAGCTTCAAGATGAAGGTGTCAGCGTGAATCTCAGAGTGGGAATTTGGCAAGAATCAGGGCTATTGCTAGCCTCCTGGAGGGCTGCACGAAGTTGACTTTATCTCTGAAGGTCCCCCTTGATGAACGAGCATATTTCCTCTTTGGAAAGGGCTTTGAGCTGGGTGCTGTTACTCTGGATCTGAGAGCAGACCCACACTCCTGTCCCATTTCCCTCTTCAGCTCTGGAGTTGCAGGAGCCAAAATAGAACTGAGTAGCTCTGAGACACCATAGGCCCGTTCTGTGCCTGGAACATGAGAGAGACCCTGTCAAGCCTGAAATATCATATGTCATGACTCCTGTAGCCAGGACTGTTCCGGATATAACTGGGAGCCAGCTGAAGGTTTCCTCTTGTCCATTACTTTGGCCCTATTTTCTCTTACTTCCAACAATGTCTCTGAAATATTAATTATGTTTTCTTTCCCATATACACAAAACCCCCTTTGCTTCTCCAAGGTAAGAAAGAATGAGTCCTAAGCTCTAAACCTGGGGAGGATCAGGGACAGTATTTGCCAAAGCAAAGCTGAGTTTACTGAAGAGGCACTTTCTACCTACCATGCATGGAGGACCTGGTGTTGTGCATATCGGGAAACAGGAGCCACACACACAGCCAGACTGACTTTGCCTTTCCCTGCAGCTGAGATGGGAAGTCGAGCCAGCTCTTGTGCAAATCAAAGGCCACCAGTGTGATTACGAGCACTTCAGTAGGCAAGGGGCAGGGGCTAGTTAGCGACACAATTTCTGGTTACTTAATTTGTAAGGTCCAAGGACTTTCTGGGTGGAAAGATCCCATTTCCCTCCATCTATCTTGTTAAGGAGAAAAGAACAAAAACTTCTCACTGGAGTTTGAGCTGGTGGGAGGTAACACTTTGTTAGTAAAAGCAGGGATTGAAGAACTGAAAAAAATCATCAACCGTTTATTAGGAAAAGGAGAAAGTGAAGGGGGTTAAAGTAGGGAAAGGAAGAAGAAAAGCATGTTAAGAATAAGGTGAGAAGCCGGGCGCGGTGGCTCACGCTTGTAATCCCAGCACTTAGGGAGGCTGAGACAGGAGAATTGCGAGTTCAAAGCCAGCCTCAGCAATGGCGAGGCGCTAAGCAACTCAGTGAGACCCTGTCTCTACATAAAACACAAAATAGGACTGGGGATGTGGCTCAGTGGTTGAGTGCACCTGAGTTCAATCCTGGGTACCAAAAAAAAAAAAAAAAAAAAAAGAATAAGGTGAGAGAAATACGATAAGAGGAGAGGAAGGCTGGCTACAGTGCCCCAAATGGTATTCCAATTCAATCAGCTTTTTTTGTAAAAATATTTTTTAGTTGTAGATGGACACAATACCTTTAATTAATTACTTACTTACTTACTTAATTAATTAATTTTTACGTGGTGCTGAGGATCGGACCCAGTACTTCATGTGTGGAGTGCGTACTCTACCACTGAGCCCCAGCCCCAGCCCCTCTGATAGGCTTTTATCTGCTAACAGACCAAAAAGAAAAAGAAAGGAAGAAAAATAAAACTAAAAAAAAAAAAAAAAAACAAACCCTAGTGGAAATATATCTTACAGTACTTTTTTAAAAAGGCTGGTCACATAATGAGTGATTCAACGAAGAAACACAAACTTCTCGGGTTAGGTGTACCTGCAGGCTGTGGTGTCCAGGTCAGACAATGCACATTTGTTACTGAAAATCAAACAGGAAAGATCTATTGGAATTCCTAAGGTCTCATAAAGCTCATCCCCTAAGCAGTTCTTCTTTTGTGCTTCTCTCTAAAAAAAAAAAAAAGAAAATATCAATAAATACACATTCTGGAGAAAATGGTTCTTTCTTCCA
>PVHX01017816.1:0-11329 GCA_004024805.1 Geosciurus inauris | reverse complement strand
GGAGAAAATGGTTCTTTCTTCCAGACAATGTGGGGACCCCGAACACCAGGGGTGGCTGAGCTGGAGACAAGGAAGCAGCAGCAGATCAAGAGCTGTCCGCCCTCCCTCCTTCTGCCTCCAAGCAGGACAGTTATACCAAGACAAAAGGGGCCGGCCTTTCTCTGCCAGGGGGAGCGAAGGTTAATGAGGGACACAGCTTCAGCCCCTGTGGCCCTGGGGAGGGGACCAGAGGAAGCACGACCCAGACCCATTGTCACCTGCCAGGCTTGTCTTCCTCCATCCTGCCACCTCTGGAGGGCCATGTGCTTTCCCTTTGTCGTGTCTTCTCTGAACATCAACCATTTTTTGTGGAAGATGCTGCCTGAACTGGAACTCAATGCCCCCTCTCTGAGAACCTCTCATTCCTGGTGCGTCCTGTGTACATATGAAATACACATGTTGACAGACTCTGCTTGGTTTCATCTATCCTCTTGTCAATCTGTCTTAAGTGACAGGGGTCTATTCCCACCGAGAACCTATGAGGCAATTATTTTTCCCTACCTATGGTTTTGTTTATCTGCTACATAAATTTCTTTATTTTTGTAATAGTGTTTCTCGAAGGGGTCTGTGGGCTACCGACTTCAGGATCACCTGGGGTGCTTGTTAAAATGTGTATGTTGTGGCGCATGCCTGTAATCCCAGCACTTTGGGAGGCTGAGACAGCAGAATTGCGAGTTCAGAGCCAGCTTCAGCAACGGCGAGGTGCTAAGCAACTCAGTGAGACCCTCTCTCTAAATAAGACACAAAATAGGGCTGGGGATGTGGCTCAGTGGTCAAGTACCCCTGAGTTCAATCCCTGGTACCAAAAAATGTGTGTGTGTGTGTGTGTGTGTGTGTGTTATGAGGTGTGATGCCTGTGGGAATGACCCAGACTATCTGGGCATTGAGCATTTTTAACAGTACCTCAGATTATTTTCTTCCTCTTCTCCTTCTCCTCCTTTTTTTAAAACACAAATTCTAATATTTCAATCTCATGAAAATCAAAGGGAGATCAGTAGAGGAAAGGGACCAAGAGGAGGGAGGAAGGAAGGGAGAGGGAAGTATTGGGGAGTGATATTGACCAAATTATATTCTTATATTGTGTGCATGTACTAATATATAACAACAAATCCCATCATTAGGTACAACTGTAATACACCAATAAAACATATGGAAAGAGAAAAAATTTTTAAAAAATTCTAATGTTTTAAAACATTCTAGATTTTGATGTTTCTTGAAATAGGATCCATGTCATTAAGATTTGTTCTTTTTTAATGCCTAGCACATAGAAGGTGCTTGATAATTTTTAGGAGAATGAATATAAGAAAAGTGAAATTATCTAAAAACTTGGCTTTGAAGCTCCTTACAGCCCTCTCCCTGACTTTGTGCAGAGAGAGCCTTAGGCATCTGCTCAAACTCTTCTGCATCTTGGGAATTGCGTGGATGATAGGTACAGTGATACTGAAGGTCCTCACGAGGTGTCTTGTCAAAAGGATTCCAGCAGGGTGAGCGTGGCTGGGCTTCTGGTGGTCCTCCAGTCACCGTGTCCATCCTGAGATACCTGGTACATTTCAATAAATTCCTTTTCTACTTTCATGTGCCAGTGTAGTCAGGGTCTAGCCAGGGGACAGTGTACATAAATGTCATGTAAACTGTAAAATCTTATCATGTACAACCAGAGAAATGAAAAGTTGTACTCCATTTGTGTACAATGAATCAAAATGCATTCTGCTGTCATGTATATCTAAGTAGAATCAATTTTAAAAAACTAAAAATAAAAACTGTAAAAGCTTCACAATGTAAACTAAAGTGTGATCATTACAAAGTTATGGAAGGGTGAAAAAAGAACAGGAAGGCATCATGTAGGTAGCAACAGTAATTTTCACACCAAGAGGTGAAGGAAAGGAAAGGGGGACAAGTAGTCAACAACTACTTTGTCCCCCAACAAAGGGGGACAACTCAGGGGTGTGGCCTCTAAGAGAGCCAACTCTAGGCTCTGGGGTGCGGAGCATGGCTCCTCTGGTCCTGTGTGCCTGAGGTGGGCGGGGTGTGGTCAGTTCCCACCAGCGGGGAAAGCTGCACACTGCATGCAGAGCCTCTGTGGAAAGGAGGTCCTGGTGTGTGGCTGGGAGGTGTTGCTAGGGTCACACTGGCCGGTCCTGTTTGCAGACAGAAGTGTTTCTCTTGCAGCTTTGGCATTTCCCCTTTGCTCCCCTTATGGCCAAAAGCCAACCTGGATCCAGCTGGCAAAGTCCAGTATGGGTGCAGGCACCCCAGAAGCCCCCCCAGCATCATGAAGCTCCTGTGGAAGGAAGGGATGCGTGGTGGGCATGGCCAGGGGAGGGTTCTGAGCACCTTGAAATTTAGTCTTCATTTGCCATTTCTTTCATGTTCTTTTCTGAGCTAAATTGTTCCTTTTGGGTGTGACTTTTTTTTTTTTGATACCAGGGATTGAACTCAGGGGAACTTGACCACTGAGCCACATCCCCAGCCTTAATTGTGTTTTATTTAGTGACAGGGTCTCACTGAGTTGCTTAGCGCCTTGCCATTGCTGAGGCTGGCTTTGAACTCACAATTCTCCTGTCTCAGCCTCCCAAAGTGCTGGGATTACCAGGCATGCACCATCGAGCCCGGCTGGGTGTGATGTTTTTTATCTGTGTTCTGCCACCACCAGGGATCTGGCTTCACTGTTTCTGTGTTGTTCTTACTTTGTTTTTGTGCTCCTGGGGGCTCTGGGGCCAGGTCTGTTAGTTTGTATTTTTGTTTTTTCCCTTACATGTGAATTGACATGTGTGGTGTTCTTCTAGTATGATGTGGACATGCCTTTTTGGATGGTTTCATTTGCTTTTCTGATTGATCTTTATGTCTTTTAGAGATGTGGAGAATTTCAGATTAACGAAGTAGCCATTATCCCACAGGAATCTGGAAGAGATGCCTCCCGAAAAACGTGTTTCTTCTCTAGGGCTGGTATGTAGACATGTACTTGAGTTCACAAGTCTATTTTTTAATCCATCAACCTGACTAAATGTTAGAATTAATACAATTTAGATTTTTTAGGAATTTTCCAGGTGACAATGATATCATCATTGAGGGATAAGGATGGTATTGTTCTTTCCTTTATAATTCTCATGACTCTTGTTTCCTTTTCTTTCTGTACTGTCCAGGACTTTCAGCACAATAGAAGAAGTGTGGATAGCAGACACCCTTGTGGGACAGTCAGTCTTGGAGAGATTGCCTTCAACATTTGCCAATAAATATACTGGTTGCCATAGATGTGTTCTAGATACCCTTGACCAAATTAATAAAGTGCTCTTATCTTCCAAAGTGATTTTAAAGAAGTCAAAAAGTAGAGAAAGCACCAAATTAAAGATTAACCAAAGCAAAGAGATTAATAATATAGAGATTATTATAATAATAATTATAATAATAATGAGAGATTAATAATATAGAACTCTGACAGGACTGGTTAGACAATATAAAAGATGAAACTAAGCAAAATGAAGAATTAAAAAAGGGGAAATGGATATAAGTATATCCCAGATTTTTATCTTAATGATTATCATGAAGAACACAACACTGATCGTCTGAAATCCTTGCTGAAAGCAACACATTCCCAGTGCTTGCAAGAGGGTTCCTGCCTGGGTCCTCTGTAGAAGCAGCTGAGGTCATTTCCATAGGGACTCTTTCCAACATACAGAGGCTGTCCTCACCAGGTGACCAGGGGTGGCTGTTGGTGGGAGTGGAAATGGAATTTGGACACGTAGGGCTGCACATCTGCGTGCACACAGTAGGCCCTCTGGGGATGTGAAAAGAGTAGTGTGGCTGCAGGTCAGGGGTCAGGGCCAGCACTCTCCTCAGCCTCTACATTGCAGGGTGGACTTTACTGAGATCCAGAATCCTCAGTGGTTTTCCATGTCATTAGGAAGGTATCTGTCAAGGTAGGATGATAGACGGTATTTAAAGGTTAATTGACATGATATTGAACTTTGAAACATTTAACTGTGTGGGGGTTTTCAATTATATTGTTGCCTCAGGTCCTGAACTGTTTGAGGTAGACCCACATTTTAGAATTTCAGATTTATAGGAAATCATACCCTAATAGCTCTGGGGAGCAGTTTGCCATTATTTAGAAAGTAGAACACTCACTGCAAATGGAATTATTTGCCTAATAATTCCATTCCATTCCTATATATAAAATGTTTACATATATATTAATGTTAGAGTATATGTGTCAGACTATATATATATACATATACATCATACATATATATGTAATATATACAAATATATAAGAGGTAGGTAGATAGATATGTGAGTGCCAGTTCTTTTTTTTTTTTTTTAATATTTTTCTAGTTGTAGATGGACACAATGTTTTTTTATTTTATTGCTTTGTACATGGTGCTGAGGATCGAACCCAGGGCCTCACCCATGCAAGGCAAGTGCTCTACCGCTGAGCTACAATCCCAGCCCCGAGTGCCAGTTCTTTAGGAGCAAGGGTTTGCCCCAGAACATTATTGTAAATCAAGTTCATCATGAAATAGTCTTTAGTTTAGCTGATATTTGTTTCCCAGGAAGCTTATCTTGAAGGAAGCAGGGCATTAATTTACCAAAAACAAACAGTTCTTGGACCATACTCTGAACAGCACTGTCCCCGAGAGAGTGTTGTGTCTGTGCCTGAAAGGTCATGTTCCAGAATGTTCCTACTGACATTCAACTCTAATTGTAATTATAACAAATGCCTGGGAACTACCTAGACGTCCGTCGAGGAGAAAACTGTGCTGTGTTGACAGAATGGACCACAACACAGCCATGAAGGTGAGTGAATCAGAGCTGCTCCCTTCACTATGGGTGAGAGTTATAAGCCTTGTATTGGGGGTGGGGAGAGAGGCAGGCTGCAAAAGAATACATGTGTAATTCCACTTATATAAAGTTAAGAGCATGCAAGAATAAAAATACAGTGCTGTTTAGGACACAGATACAAGCAGTGCAAAAGAAGGAAATGCAGGGGCGGGAAACAACCCTGGCTTCTTGAGGGGGAAGTGATAATGGGAAGGACTACTTAAATATGCTGGGTAGTGGCCGTGAAGTTGTTATGTTATTTTATGCCTTTTTGTCTGAAATCATTTAAACGCATTTTGAAAGTATTTCAATTTTAGCTGGATGATGTGGTGCACACCCGTAATCCCAGAGACTCGGGAGACTGAGGCAGAAACATGGCAAGTTGGGGGCCAGCCTCAGCAACTTAGACCCTGTCTCAAAATTTAAAAAAACAATTTTTAAAAAAGGACTGGGGATGTAGCTCAGTGGTAGGGCAGGGGTTTAATTCCCAGTACCAAAAAAAATTTTCAATTTTAATTTTTGGTAAAGACATATATTTTATTACCATATGATCCAGCAATCCAACATTTGGTATTTATCCAAATGAGTTGAAAACTTATGTCCATACAAAGACCTGCACACAGATGTGTTATAGTAGCTTTCTTCATAATTGCCAAACTTGGAAGAAACCATGATGTCCTTCAGTTGGCGACTGGATCAACTATCATATGTCCTAAAGATGGAATATTACTCAGTGCTAAAAAGAAACGAGCTATCAAGGCATGCAAAAGCTTTGGTAGGAGGAAACTTCCGTACATACTGCAGGATTCCAGCTGGATGTGTCAGGGTTCTGTAGAGATAGATGTAGACACAGATAAGAATAGAAGGGAAGGGAATGGACTCATGCAACTACAGAGGCCATCTGCAAGCTGGGGCCCCTGGGATGTCAGAGGTAGAACAGGGAAGGCAATGGTGTAACCATCAGTCTGAGGTGGCTCTTTTGAGTCTGGAGTCCATAGGCTGGAGAACCTGAAATTCTGAAGTCCAAGGGCGGGAGAGAAAAGATGTCCTGGACCTCGGAGGGTGAGGGTGGGGGTGGAGTAGTTGTGTTTCTTCTGCCTTTTTGTTCTATCTGTCCCCGCCCCAACTAGACAGTGCCTTCTCACCTGGAGGGTTGTTTTCCCACACTTAGTACACTGACTAGTGTGCTCATCTCCTTTGGAAATACCTTCACAGGCACACCTAGAAATCTCTTTTAATCCTTAAATCAGTCAAGTTGACACCTAAAATTAACCATCATATGACATTTTGGAAAAGGCCAAACTATGGCAACAGTAAAACAATTAGTGGTTGGTGGGGGCAGGGGAGAAAGGGGTGAGTAGGTGGCGGGCAGAAGATTTTTAGGGCAGTGAAACTAATTCTGTGTGATATCCTAATGGTGCCTACGTGGCATTGTGTATTTGTTCAAACCCATACAATGTGTGACACCAAGAGTGAACCCTGAGGTAGACTGTGGACTTCAGGTGATAATGTTGTATCAATACACTGTCAGCAATAATCACGTCAGTACTGTTAGAGTGATGTGTACTCCCTGGAAGCAGGATGTCGACCGTGGGGAGGTCGCACCTGTGCAGGGACAGGTTTATCCAATTCTGTACTTTCTGCTCAATTTTGTTACTAAACCTAAAAGAGCTCTAAAAGTAAGATTTATTATTAAAAGTATTTTTAAAAATTCACATTTTTGTGAAGATAGCTACTAAAAAACAAAAACAAAAAACCTACCTCAAATGCATCAACTACACAGTAGAGATCATTACTCTGGAATGTTTAATGTTAATGTAAAGCCTATTTTGGAAAAAAAAATTTAACTGAACACAACCTGTGGTGATTTTGTAGTTACTAATTTTCTTGCCGGTATTCTCAGTTACCTGTGATAAGGTAAAAATTTAATGGTTATGTTGTAGGCAAGCTGGAAATCATTTCGTAATATGAAATCTAACAGTACAGGTTAAAAAAAAACAAAAAACAAAAACAAAAGCCAGGTGCAGTGGCGCACGCCTGTAATCCCAGCACTTTGAGAGGCTAAGGCAGGAGACTCATAAGTTTAAAGCCAGCCTCAGCAACAGCAAGGTGCTAAGCAACTCAGTGAGATCCTATTTCTACATAAAACACAAAATAGGGCTGGGGATGTGCCTCAGTGGTTGAGTACCCCTGAGTTCAATCCCTGGTACCAAAAAACAAAACAAAATAAAAATAAAAGTGACTTGGTAAGCATGCAGAAACTATCAAATGAAAATCTGGTGCTCATGGTTATGTGGTCAGGACTTCCTGTGTCTGTCCTGTTGGTGATGATCAGTCCTGGGGCCAGCAGCATGCAGCTGAGAAAGCTCTCTTGTCACTCAGGGTTGTCTGAGTGACAACCAGTGTGGCCACGAGCTTAGGCTGCGCCACAGCATCATCTGTCTTTAGAATACAAAGTGAAATGATCCATGGAAGTCCTATGCCGAGCCTTTCTGCTGTTCTAGGTTGTGGTATGTCCCCCAAAGGTCCATGGGCTGGAACCTTGGTCCCTGTTGTGGTGTTGAGGTGGTGGAACCTTTGAGAGGTGGGCCTGGTGGAGGTGGTCAGGTCATGGGACCCCCACTCCTGTGGACGGACTGAGGCTGGTCTTCTGGAGAGCGCTGCTTGTGGTAGGAGCGGATGAGTTCCTGTGAGGACAGATTGTTATAAAATGAGGGGTCTAGCCCTGCCTCTCTCTTGCTTCCTGGTTCACCCTGTAATCTCTTTTGTATGTACCCCTACTACTGCGAGGCCTTCACCAGAGCTGAGCAGATGTTGGTACCATGCTATTTGGACTCTCCAACTGTTAAGAATCATGAGCCCAAAAAACCTCTTTAAAGTGACCCAGCTTCAGTTATTTTGTTATAGCAACACTAAATGGACTAAGATACTTATTCTCTAAGGATATATGCTGATACATCAGATTCTATTGCATTTGTCCTGATGCATTTGGTTGGATCATAAATATGTCTCTCTAAAAAGTTCCACCCTCCTTTTGCCAAGAAAATCAAATGGTACTCTGATTTGTCCTTCAGTCTCATCTCAGTCACCTCTGTTGGTAAATTGGCATAGTCCTTCCTTTTGCTTCATGCCCCACTGGTGTCTCTCTGGGGTCTGCCCCTTTCCAGTTGGTCCTAGCTGGGGGTTTCCCTTTTTATGTTCCTCTACAAATGGACTCTTTCCCCTACTCTGGCTTCACTCTCAAGGTATTAGACACTGATCCAGAGGGGAAGCACTTGTATTTTAAATTAACATTTTAAATAAAAATAACTTTAACAATTTTATTATGAAAGCAATGTATTCTCTATTTAAAAATATTCAGACCGCTCTGAATTTTGGAAAAAAATAATATGAAAGCCACAGTGCCAACCACGGCTAAGACTTGGATGTATACTGCAGTTATTTAACTAGACTTAAATTACATCCACCCTTATGATCCACCCACTTGTGACTTCCTTGAAACATGGATTGGGCCATGGTAATCTTTTCTCATTTTCTTTTAAACACATGTGTCATGAATTATCATACATCAAACTACTCCTGGCCTAGGAGCTGTTTTCTCCTGTTTTGCTTCTGAATGCTAAATAGGCTAGACTATTAGAGTAGACTAATTGCAGCCGGTCTGCAGCTGAGCCCTTGCCAGCAGGCAGACCTTACCCTCTTGCTGACCCTACAGTTCATGCAGCTGTTCCCAGAGAGAGGTCGTGAAGTCCTAGTGTGCCCTCAAATGACTGGCCCTGAAGGTACCCACAGCCTGTGCCATGTGTCGGTTTTGGGCTCTATGCCACAGTCAGGGTGGGGACAAGTGGATAGAGCTGCCAAGCAGGGAGAAAGCAAATTAGCGACTGAGAACTGGATGTGGAAGCCTGTGGTCCCAGTGGAACAGGGACCTGAGATGCAGGACAAAGCCAAAGAGGGATTATATTTTACCAAAATTCATGCCTTGCAGGAGGGAGAGCTCAGGGCAGCCAGGCCAGGCTGGCCTCCAGGGATAGGAAGCTGTCAAAGAGCAGGCAATAAATTAAAAATCTGGATTTTTAAAACAGGGAATGAGGAATTCAGGTGAGAAGACAGGAAATAGGAAAGGCTGCATAGGGAAGGCTCTGGGCACCAAGCCAAAGGGAGATCAGGATAGGGGCTTATCTCCAGGGTGAGATGGTCTTGGAGTCAAGCCCAGGGTCCTGCATGGAGAAGAGCACAGAACAAGGCAGCTCCTTCTACCTTCTGGGCAAAAAATAAGTTTTTATGCTGGAAAATTCCAAGTAAACATGACTCAGGTTAAACCCAAGAATACTCAGTGGGCTGCTTTGTGGGTCCTCTTTTCCCAAAGGGGATTCCTGGTCTCTTAGGACAATGGATCGGTTTATAGCTGTTTCTCTTCTCTTGAACGTCCATAAGGCCAACATCCTGACACATAGTAGACAGTCAAAAAACATTTGCCGAATGAATAAGTGATTGGATTTCTAAGAGAAATGGATCAGCTAAAAGGGCAGTTGGTTCTCTTTAAAATCATTAACTTACCTTGCATTTTCCTGTGGCATATAATATGCTAAATTGACCTCGTTGCCACTGGAAGAGACTCAAACAGCGGCTGGCCTCCCACCCAGGCAAAACTGGCTAGGTGCTGCCCTCTCCCAGTAGCTGGGCTTCCCATTCAGGGTCTGGATTATTCCCAGGGATGCTCTTCAAGGCTGAGGCTTGGGCTCCCTCAGCTGCACTTTGGGATAGGAATGAGCTCTCCTGGATGCTGGCAAGAAAGGCAACAGTTCACCACCGGTGAGTAAGATCAAGTCCTGTGTCCCCAGAGGCAGCAGGAGGATGCAGAAATAGAATGGACGCCTCGCTGCTGACCACCAGATTGGCATGACTGCAAATGAGGTCATAGCTAAGTATAAAATGCCTGGAGCAAACCGGGAGCCTGTGTAACGAGCAGCCCCTCCGCGGGTTCGTTATCCCCACCTGCTCCAGTCTTCTCAGATTGGAATCCTAATGCCGGTTTTCAGAAAGTCAGCTGGAGCTCAGCCTCCATGCAATTCAGATCACGTTGCCTGCAGCTCTTAGGCGCTCAAATAAACAGAAGGATGAATATTACTACTGAAAATGTAATTAAGGCATTCATTGTAAAGTAATAATGAATTACCTCACCCTCGCCATATGGCCAGAACTGATTAACACCTAGAAGAAATCATCTAAAACCTTTAAAATCAAAATGAACGTTGCAGATCATAATGAGGAATGTTTCTTTTTCAAGGGGAGGGGGAAGAAAAAGTGGCTGGAAGTTTACTAAGCATTTGCAAAAAGAGAGATGCTTTTAGTGTAGACCATGTCACAAATGCAGAAACATCATGAGGTTTGCAAGTTGGAATCATCATTTAATTGCATGGTTTTCTGGCTATTGTTGCCCTTATAATTATGAGGAATTGATGGAAGGGTCTCCACTTTGGCATTTTCAGAAATCACTGGGGACAGGCTTAAGCCCATCGGTTGAAAATAATTTTTTCCTAAGTTACTGGTTGAAATATTGTTTGTTGGTCAGAAGATCATGCAGTGTGACTTAACCCCCGAGGATTAGTTAAAATGGTAGAAGTGTTAGACTTTCTGCTGTGCCAAATAGGTTAGCATTACCGACATGCCTAGGAAGGTGCAGAAGACTGCGCCATGAAAGCTGGTTTGCAGGTGCATTTGGGGGAATTATGGGCTACCCAGGGCTGTTTCTGGATTTGATTAGCATACTTGCCCCAGGGCCATATGGGGAAGCATAAAGAAGAAGAATTTAGGATTTTCTTCCTCCATCAGTATCCCTTAGATTGCTTTGTCCTGTACA
Organism: Geosciurus inauris; assembly: GCA_004024805.1. Lineage (NCBI taxonomy): Eukaryota > Metazoa > Chordata > Mammalia > Rodentia > Sciuridae > Geosciurus > Geosciurus inauris. The sequence continues at coordinate 609 of PVHX01017816.1, read as the reverse complement.
GTGCTGGAGGGAAGTTTAATGGGCTCAATACTACCCTAGAGGAAAAGTGCAGGGTGCATATTTAAAATATTTTTTCCTGCAGATACTTCTGTGGGTGGTGGGGCTAAGGATCACCTGCTGCAAAACTGGGAGAGCTGGCGGGGCCGGTGTTCCAGGCACTGAGCTCAATGCTTCCACCCGCAGCTCTACAGTTTGACTGATTTTGCCTTTTTGCTTCTTTATCTTTGGCCACCAGCGAGATGGACAAACCACAGTTTTAGTTCCTCAACTGCTAGGGACACCTAACATTTTGGTCAAGACCTGTGGACTAGATGAGAGTGAATCTGAGAATTCCCAGGGGGAAAAGTTATTCCTAGGCAAGAAACCCCTGGATTTGGGCCACAGAGTGAGGCAGCTGTTTGCCTCGAATGTGAACAGAGCCAAGTGTCTAAGCCTAATGGTGGTTTTTTTTTTTTTTTCTGGCGGCTCCAGTTTTGCCCAGGGACTATGGGCACCTTGCTGTCATTTGTATGTTGACATTGAGATTTGCTCATGTCATAGCTGAGAGGGGGATGCTACCAAAATGACCTCTTAGCAGAAAATGAAAAAGTCTGCCTGTGCAGCAGGGGG
>PVHX01017815.1:0-38735 GCA_004024805.1 Geosciurus inauris | reverse complement strand
ACCACCACCACCACCACGACCACCACCACCACGACCACCATGACCATCACTACCATCACCACCACCACTATAACCACCATAAACATCACCCCACCATCACCACCATAGCCAGCACGACAGCCACCATTTTCACCATAAACATCATCATTACCATCACTACCGCCATCACCATCACCACCACCACCACCATTGACACCACCACCCTATCTGGTTACGACTATTAGGGCAATGACTGAATATTTCTTCTTGCCCATATCTTTTTTCCATCCCTCTTTGGGCTGCCTACACCATGTTCCAGAAATCCATCTGCCAGGTAGGTGACTTCACACCCAGCCCCCTCACCTTTGGGCTTCAGACATTTGGAGGTAGTGAACATGGGATAGGGAAGATCAGGTGCGAGGGGCTCCGTCCTTCCTTACTGTCCCTGCTTTGTAGCATTGTGGCAGTGGCTACAGGTCACCCTGGGCTACCTTGCTTATTCTGGGGGCATCCTTCCCTCCTTTGCCCTCTGGCCCCGTGTGGCCTGGACAGCCACTACTACAAGCCCCTTGATGCTCAGCAGAGCTGGCTCCTCCTCATCCTGCCAACACTTTCGAAAACACTCCCTTCAGAAACAAATCTCTTCAAATGCCTCTGCTGAGTGGGCCATCTGTTTCCACCCAGACTCTAAGAGGTGCCAGTCCCACCATGTGCCAGGCACAACACACACAGCCCAGAGCACCACAGCAGCTCTTGTGCAAGGCTGGCGCAGGCCAGAGCTTCTGGCGGCCCCTGTGCCAGAGTGATTAGGCTGAGCTCGAGGGGCCCTGCAGGCCTTCAGGGAGCAAGGCCTCAGGTGGGCAGGGCAGGGTCCTGCTCTGGGTGGCGAGAGATCCCCAGGGAGCCCTCTACATCAGGAACGCCCCCATGAGAAAAGGCTGATCTGTAGAAGATCCCAGAAACTGTCCAGCTGCCCTGGGGCTGTAAAGGGCTGCGTGAGCTGAGAACCTTGGCAGAGGGGTGAGGAGAACCGGCCTGCCCCCTGCACTCCCAGCCACAGGGCAGGGACGTGAGGCCTCTGTGCTCTGGGCCCAAAGCTACCTCCCTCCCTTCCCGTTTTCCTTCTTGCCCCACCCCCGCCTCTTCCTTCCTTGCTCCCTTGCTCCCTCCTCCCTTCCCATCCTGGGCCTGTCCCCAGTCCTGAAGCTTCCATTCCTGCGATGTCCATGGCTGGCCTCAGGGCCAGTGGATGAAGAGCCCCTCGTGTCTCTAAGCTGTCCACTTCCACCCTCTCAACCCAACATGGAGCCCGGGAGGGCCTGCGGGACCAGAGAGCATGAAGCAGGACCTCGTCACTTGTGGCTCAACCTCTTCCCGAGAGTGTCCCATCCGAGTCTCAGGGGAGCCTGGACTGATCACAGCAGTAGCCCACTGGCTCCTAGGAGGCCCATCCAGACCTGGCAGAGCTGGGCGGGGGCTAGCTGGGAAGAAACGTTGGTTCCTGATGTGGAGCCCATCCTGGTGCAGAGGGCATCACTGCAGCAGCCAGGCTGGCCTTCCTCAGGGCTCCCAGGCCCTTCTGGGTCCCTCGGAGGCCTCAACCACTCTTGCTGCCCTGGAGCCCCCTCCAGCTCAGCCGCCCCTTCCTTTCTCTCTGTGTCCTCCATATCGACCACCCACCTGCCACTCCAAACACCTGCTGGCACGGGGCCATAAGTGCCTCCTGGGAGGCCACCCTTCCTGCGCCCTCACCATGGGGACCATGAGGTCTGGGAGGTGCCTGTGGTATGGCCACCATTTCTCTGGATTCTCACATTTCTATGCAAAACAGACTCCACTCGCAGGCCCTTCCTCCCACTGCCGTGGCCACACTTCTCCCCAGAGCCTTTGCCTCAGTGAGCCAGGAGGGAGCCAGGCGTCCTGTGGCTCTGCCTGCCTCGCCCTGCCCATCAGCACCCTGCTGTCAGATGCTGGTGACAGCTCTCTACACTAGCTGGCCAAGTGAAAAGCCACAGGCACCCAGCCAGGGGACAGCAGCTGGGGCTCAGAGCTCAGTCTGGCCTGCACAGAGCAGGGTGAGCCTGCCGCCTGCGCAAAGCCCCCTCACCAGGCAGAACACCCAGCCCACAGACACCATGGGCCACTGTGCACCTGGCTCCTGATCCTCTGGGCTCTGGCCAAGTGCCATAGATGGGGCCAGGGAAGGGGACACGAGGGTCAGCAAGAGGATTCCGTGTCATTGGCACAGGTGCCCAAGTCCAAGAGCAGCTGAGTGTGCTTAGCCAGTTCCCCCAAAGATGACCATGTCCTAATCCCGAACCTGGGACTAGGTTACCTAAGGGGTCCAAGAGGGACTGAAATTGCTCCTCACGGGCATTCAGGTGGGAGCACTCCAGACTGTCTGGCCAGGCTCCGTGCGCACAGCTTGTCAAGCTGGGCAGAGGGAGGAGGGGGATTCCATGTCAGAGAGCTAACCTGAGAAAAACCCCTGTGCCCACTGCCAGCTCCGCATGGGAGAGGACGAGCCAGGGCCTGTGTGGACCAGGGAAGCAGGCAGGCCAGGAAACAGGCCCGAGCCTTCAGGAAGAACTCAGCCCTTGCCCATCTGACCTGTCGGTGAGAGCCGAGTAGAACCCCGACCTCTAGAACTGTAAGAGGCTGAGTCTGATTCCAAGCCACCCCATGTGGCCCTCTGTCACACGGTGACTTACAACTCACACAGATCAGTGAGGCATGACGAGGGAACCTCAGCTCTGCCCTCCATGGCTGTGTGGCTGCTTCCCTGAACCTGGAAGTCACCACCTGACACCCAAGAATGTGAGCGACCTCTGTGAAGGGCTGGGGCCACAAGTAAGGCCACAATGTGGGACCAGCTATCCCCGGGACATCACCAGGTAGAAACACAAGGCTGCCTGGACACTGGTTGGGTTCACTCCTGTGGGCCAGTGATCACCAGAGTCCAGGGAGCTTATGGGATGGGGAAGGTGGGATGGAGGCTTCAGTGATGGGGAGAGATGTAAGGCCGTGTGGGGATCCCTGACAAGGGACCAGGGTCCCTCCAAAGACAACCACATTGGTGAGTGTGGCTGCTACCAGGACTTCCCACCTTGCACTCCAAGAAGGTTGCTGGTGAGTGGAGACCAAGACCATCAACCCTGGTGTTGCGGGGGGCAGCTGGACAGACCCTAGTAAGAAGCCTCAGGCACACCCCACTCTCCTGGTTACTGGTGGCATTTTATGAAGGTGTCAGGATGTGGAAGATGGTGGAGTGAGAGATGCTGGAGGAGGTCGTGGGGTGGGCCGGCTGTGGGCATGTTCAGTTGGATAAGAGGTACCTACTCTCCCCACCCACCATGTCCACCCAGGGCCAGGAGGGGCACAGCCTCGGGGTAGAGCCTCTGCTTTGGGGGCACTGCCATCTGTGTCCCTGTCCTAGTGGAAGGAACTCGTGGCTTATAACAACAGAAATGCGCTCTGCCACGGTTCTGGAAGCCAGAAGTCCCACACCAAAGTGTCAGCAGGAAGTCCCGAAGGAGGGCCTCAGCAGTTCTGGGGGCCCTTGGCTATAGCCAGGCCACCCCAGTCTCTGTCTCCACCTCCACACTCACCCTCCCTGTGCATCTCTCTTCTGATAGGGACACCAGCGCTGGGTTAGGGCTCACCCTCCTCCAGCACGGTCTCACCTCACTTTGGGGACATCTGTGGAGACCCTATTTCCAAGCATGGTCACAGTCACTGCTGTCACTGAAGGTGCATCTGGGTCAAGTCCACCCATAGCCTCCTCCATGACACAGAACCACATCTGGACATCAGGATAACCAGCAACTCCCAGTGACTGGGTCATGGGCCCTAAGGGTGCCCATGGGGCCTCAGTGGACCCCAGCTGGTACTGCTGAGAGAACCCTGCTGTGGGAAATGTTGAAGACACTATGTCTCCATAGTCTGGGCAGGGTCCCATATCCAAGGTGCTGAGCAAGAGTCTGGCCCCCCTGCAGGTCCCCCACTCCCAGGTAGCAGGTACAAAGTATGAGGCTTCTTTTTATCAGGGATGACCCTGAAGTTTGGTGTGACATGGGGGTAGCATCTGTGTTCCTAGAGAGAGGATTCTGGTGGGAGGGGGCTTGGAACATTCCTGGAAGGCTCTGCTGACCTGGGACTGGGCCCATCAGCCAAGAAGGAGTCTGCCTGGTCTCAAGTGCAAAAAGGTCCATCTTCAGTGTTTAGATGCTGGGGGTCAGGAGAGAACCACTCAGAGTGACCAGCAGAGTCCCATAGCCAGGAGCGGTAGCCCTGGCTGCGTGTCCTCCAGCCCGGGGTTCTCTGGGATGAGCTGTCTCAGAACTCAGCAAGCTCTGCAGATGGCACAGGCCAACGCTCTGCTGGCCCAGGGTCCCCAGAGCTGCTGGCCAGGGGAATTGCCTCTGTCCCACAGCGACCCCAGGTCCTGGGCAGGCACAAGGTATACACAGGGGTGCCATACAGCTGCCAGGTGCACGTGGCTGCAAAGAGCCACACAGCCATCTGGGTGGCCGTGTCACCACCTGCTCACCTGCTCGAATACAGGAGGAACACTTTCAGGGCCTTGGGACTCTGCGAAGGGCGGGCCCCACCTCAGCTGAGACACCTCCTGCTCCAGGCCAGAGGTCCTGTCCCTGAGGACAAGCAGCTCTGCAGAAGCATTTTCAGGCTCCACCTGCCTGCCTAGAAAGACCTGTGTCCTCCTTCTTCAGATCAGCCCCAAGGGCATCCTGTGCCTCTCCTGGGTGCCTCATGGCCGAGAGCTTCTCCCTAAGGGCCCGGGACCTGGGGTGAGGCTGTATTCATCTATCTCCCTATCTGAGCCCCAGGGACCCCTGCCCCTCTGCCAAGGGCATCCTCTAGGGCAGGGCTTCCTGACCCACCCATACTGACTCAGGGGAAGGAGGGAAGCCGGGGGCCAGGGAACCCCACAGAGCTGCTTCCTGGGCTCCTGAGTGGCAAGTGCCCAGCTCTGGCCTCCCACACCAGTGCGGGCCCCTCTCTTTAGTCAGGGACCCCAAGGGCCCAAGTCAGGACCACCCTCTCCCCAACTCCTGGGACTTGTCTTTCTTGGAGTGTGGGCACCAAGCTGGCATGTGTGCCTCTCTTTGTGGCCAGGTGTCCTTCCTACCTCCTCTAGGTGGTCACCTCCTCCTCCAGGGAGGACTTGGCCACGAGTCACCGACTCTGCTCTGGAGTCAGACTAGAGCGGCCTGGCCTGCACGGACTTCCGGGACTCTGCCCTGAGAAGTGGGGGTGCTGACCCCCGCTTGTGCATGGAGATGGGTGGGGAGGAGAGAAGGGGGTCTGCTCTCCCTGGGCTGGGAGATTGGCAGCCCCGCCCGAGCGCCACGTGGTGCAGGCTGCAGCCTGAGCACGGCTGACATACTTGCTTTCAAGGCTTGGAGCCCAGTCAGACCAGGAGGATGACAGCTCTGTCCTGGGTCCCTGGAGATCAGGTTCCATGCCCCACATGGCTTCCCACACCCCTACAGGCCAGAAGGAGGCAGCCAGCCACTGGCCATCAGCCAGCCAGACCACTATGCGGTGGACCCACCCAGAGGTCACAGGGTGAGTGAGGGGACCGTGGCAGTGGCCACAGGAAGACAGGAGACCCCGTGAGTCTGAGCTGCTCCATGGGGCCTGAGTCCCTGGGGACAGAGGCCCACTCTCTTGTCCTGGCTGTCCTGCCTGCTGCGTGTGGCCCCTGGCTGTGTTCATCTGCCCTCCGTTTGCTTATCTGTTCTCCAAGGCCTCGCTGAGTCACTTGGATAAGCTCAGTCCCATGGGAGACCTGCTGGCCCCAGGGTGGGCTGAAGGGTCTCCCCCATGTTCATGTCCACCCAGAACCTGTGAATGTGACCCCCTTTGGAATAAGGGCCTTGCAGGTACAATTAAGGCGAGGCTCTGGAGAAGGAGCACTGTGGCTAGGCTGGCCCTGATCCACCCAGTGACTGGCATCCTCACAGAACAGAAGGAGCCAGGGGCACAGACACACATGGGGACACCGTGTGACAAAGGGAAGAGGATGGAGCACCACATCCAGGAGCCGAGAACAGCCAGCAAGGCCGGCAGCTGGCCACAGGAGAGGCGCACAGCAGGCTGTCCCTCAGAGCCCGCAGAGGAGCCAGCCTGCCCAGCGCAGTCTTGGACTTCCGACCTCCAGACTGCGAGACAGTGACTGTGGTCAAAGCCACCCAGTCTGTGGTACCTTGTTTCAGCAGCCACAGGAAAGGAATACACCCAGATGCCTGAGCTAGGGACACATCCATGACTCAACACAGGGCCATCAAACATGCAGAGCTGCGATGGAGTGCAGGGGTGGGGGTGGAGACTTGGAAACAGGAACTGAACAGCTGCACAGCTGGGGAGGGGACAAGGCCCCAAACCACAGCTCCACCACACCAAGACCCTGTCATGTAAGCATGTGTGCGCACGTGCACACACCCACCCCAGGTGGATGGACCGGGCAAAGGGTCTGAATGTGAGCCAGGGTGTGAGGTCCCTTGACAGCTTCCCTGCGGGAGCATGGAGAGGTGGGACATGCTGGGACCCTGAAAGCCCCTTTCACCCTGATTCTTGGATTCCCAGAGCAGCCAGGGACCAGCTCCCTTGGGAGCAAGGACAAGTGCCCTTGGGCTGCAGAGTACAGGAAGAGGGCCAGACAGACACAGGGCCGCTCCTCTGCACTCAGCACCCAGCCCTGTGCCTGGGGCCTCCCACACCAGCCAGCTGCCCCGTGCTGCACAAACAGGACCTCCTGCCAGCGCTCACTGAGGGGCCCGGGCAGGGCAGTCAGCGGGTGCAGCAAGGCCAGCTCAAGGGGGCTCGGTGGGAGGAGGGGTGCCCCGGGGCATCCTGCTTAGAGGAGGAACACCTGGGCAGGTGAGCTGAGGTACACCTGCCCTGCATCGAGCACTTGGGGCATGGAGCAGAGGGAGATGGTCAGGCTGCCCAGGGCAGCCACTGCCAGGAGATGGGCACCCAGTGAACAGGCGTGCACGTGAGCATGCTGGCCTAAGTGACTGTGAGGACATCCGGACGCTTCAGCTGGGGCTGGCTAAGGGGCGGGGCTGCCTCAGAGGCTTCGGAGGGGCTCTGCAGGGTGAAGGGCCACTCTCCCCGGTGACTCACACTTGCTCCTGCCCTGAGTGGGAGGGATCGGTGACAGTGGGAGCACTGGGAGGGGCCACACGTGGGCCACTCGGCTTGACTCAAACCTGGCTCTTTTTACCCAGGAGAAGGCTTAGCGTGGGCTGGGCACCCACAGGGCCAGTGAAAAGGCCACGGAGCCCCGCTCTTCTAGCAGCTGTGTCCCTGATCAGCAGGGTCCTTCAAAGGTCCTTTCCTCCCTGTGAGATGACAGGTTTCCTGTAGTGGCCAGGACTCCTGCCAAGGCCCTCAATTAGCTGGAGTCCTCCGGTGGCCACACAGTGGCAAGCCCATCGTGGCGGGAGCCGCCTGGGAGCCTGACTGGGACATAATCCCAGCTTCCGCTGTCCCCTCTGGGGGCCTGACCCCGGGTATGTGCATCATGGAAACTGCTTCACACAGAGTGTGGTGGGGAGAAGGTACGTGCGGGAGTCGATGCTCTGCTGAATGTGCAGTCAGCCTCTCCCCCAGGAGACTCCCTGCATGCCGCCCCCGCCCGCCCGCCCGGCTGGGAGCTGTGATGCCGCCGTGACTCCACGCAGCTGCCAAGCGCCCAGCCTGCAGGCCCCTCCTGGCCAGCTCGGCACTGACGCAAATCAAAAGCTTCCAGCTCTCAGAGCAGCTGCCACCGCCACTCAGCTGGCGGCCTGTTGTCCCCAGAGGGGAGGGTGGCAGGCTCCAGCACCGGGCCTGGCACTGGAGATATCAGCTGCTCTTTAAAGGGCTGCCAGCGTGGCTTGTGGGGCTCCCCCGGGGTCAAGGAGAGACCGCCGTTCTCACAGCACCGGGCGAGGACAGCTGCCCTGTGGAACCACAGGTTTGGCCTGTGGGCCATCTACTGCCCCATCACCCACCCTGGTGACTGGGATCCTTTGGCTCTGGCCACTGGTCATGAAGTATGGCAGAAATGCAGGCCAGGCAGATACACAGTGGAGAGGCAGGTGCTGTGCCCTTCCGAGGGTGTGCAAGGGGACACGCAGGAGGCTGGGTGGGTGCAGGACAGCTGTGTGGTGCTGAGCAGGGCAGCCCTTCAAAGCTGCAGCCGCTGGCTCCCACCCAGCCTCCACGGGGATGCTCTCACCCTTCGGAAGGTCCTTGCTGGGTGGCTTGCACACAGGCACACCTGGGGGCTCTTGGGGGAACACGCCTTCTGAGACCCCGAGGAGGGCAGGCTTGACCGCGTGAGCCCCACAGATGCAGTCGGCCTAGGAACCTCGGCCGCCCTCGACAGGGCCACACTCAGTCCAGACACTCTGCCAGCCCCCATCTGCTCTTCCTCAAGTGTGCGTGCAGAAGACCACCCACGTGCACAGTGACCCCACACGAGCACTCGCACGCATGCTCACGTGCGCACAACGGGACCAGGAGCTATTCCGGCTCCAACCACCTCCGCGCAGCGTGAGGCTCTTCCCTCCCTCTCTGCCCCTCGTCTTGCACGCATGCTGTGCAGTCAGGACCATGACCCTTTGCCCAGCACCCTGTGAGCTGAGGAAGGCCACCTGGGGGGGTGATAGCAGCATCACTGCTCAGGAGGCAGGTCCAGGAGGGTGGGCGAGGCCAGGGCTGTGAGGTGAGGTCCCACCTTGACAGGCAGCCAGGGCGAGGAGAGAGCCACTCCAAGCACCTTGGCCCAACACAAACTCTCGAGGGGCACAGTGATGTGGCAGCTGTGACAGGGGCACTGGTGTGCAGAGAGACCCTCTGCCTGGGTAGCCAGGGCTGGGCAAAGGACGGAGGACTGGTGGCCCTCAAAAGGCAGGACCCTTGCAGGGAGTGTCTACCAGGGGCACAGCCTGCACATTCCTGCTCCAGGTCAGAACTTGCCCTGGAGCCTTGACCCCTGGACAGGCGAACCAGGCCAGTGAGGAAAGCTGCCTCCCCTCCGGCCTTTGTGGCTTTGTCTTGGCCTCACTGGAGGTGATATATTGCAGCCACTCCACAGCGCGGGGTGCTTGGCTCCTGGCAACCCAGGCTGCTGACTGGTCAGGGATCATCCTGCCTCTGAGTCAGGGCCTCGGACATGGGTTTCCCTCAGGTCACGGAAGCAACAGGTTCTTTTTCAGGGAGGGCTTGAACTGGTGGGATCACTGGGGAAAGACCCAGGATGGTGCAGCAGGATTGCAAGGGGTCTCAGAAGGAAAGCGCCTACTGCAAGAGGCAGACAGACAGGTCTTGGGAGGGCCCACAGGCTGGCTGGCTTCCTCACAGGGGCAGAGGCCCCCTGAGCAGCCTCTCCTGCAGGGGTCATGCTCCCCAGGCAGCCCCGTGTCCTTGGACCAGCACAGCGAAGCCTCCCTGCTGGGTCAGGCTGACTGGTGCCCCCACACAGAGTTGGCGTCCACCAGCTCTGAAGATGGCAGGGGAAACAGGCCTCCCACTGCGGCTGGGCTCTGGGAAGCAGCCCCATCCGCACCCAGGCTTCCTGAACCCTCTGCAACTGCCATTCCAGCAGGAGTCTGCTTTGGGGAGTGGGTGTGTGCTTTGTGGTAATAACCTAAATAATTTTCACAGCTGCATCCACCAGCGGACAGTGGGCTGATGGTCATAATCCCCGTAGGCCTGTCAGCATGGCTGTCACAGGCAACTGGAGATGTGTGCACAAGCGAGCTCGTGTTCCCGCCCCAGGTGCAGCGGAAGCAGCAGGGCCACAGAGTTGCAAGGACAGGCCATCTCTCTGACACCTTGTTTCCAGAGAGAAAGAAGGTCAGTCAGGGAGGGCTGACCAAAGGTCACCCATCAACCCCGGGTTGAGGCTGGCAAGGAGCCCCTGGCCTCTCGCCTCTATACAAGAAATACCAGTGGCCACAGACCACAGACCACAGGCTGCACCCCCTTCTGCCCCTGGACGACGGGGAGCATGTTTAGGCTCATAGCTGGGCAGATGCAAACAGCAGAGTCCATCCTCCTGCCCACTCTGGGCAGCCTCGGAGGCCAGCGCCCCAAGAGTCAATATTCCCACACACTCCAGCCTGCCCTTCAGCTTATAAGACATAAATATTTGCTCTTCCATTAAGAAAATAATCAGAAGTTATCCTTTAAGTGGTGTGTACATATCACTGCCCTTCAAAAGCCAACCCTGCTCTTTCTAGACGGGATGAGGAGAAAGCCGCGTGGAGGCCACCAGAGCATGTGCCCACCCTCCCACTCCGTCTCCATCTGCACCTGGGAAGGAGAGAGGGCTGCGGAGGTCCTGAGCCTGAGCCCAAGGCCCAGGAGGCAGCCGCCCCCGACGCCCAGCCCCAGCCTCACGGCCAGACCAGCGCGGTGCCCGGGCAGGCTGCTGGGCCCCCGTGCGGTGGCAGGCTGGCCTCCCTCTCCTCTCTCTTCTGCCTCTCCTTCCTCCTCCCTGCTGAAGCAGCCCTGGCCTGGGCCTGTCTGGCCTGTCTCAACCTGTCCTTCTCCTCCTCCTCTTCCGTCTCTGGCCAAATCGCTGGGGAGACCCCTCTCAAGGGTCCATTGGCTCCCTGCTACCCACGTAGTCTGGAGAAACGCCTCTCACTTGTCCTGAGGAAGGGGCCGCTGCCTACCCAGGGAAGCGCACGTACCTCCGCGGCCATACAGGGTCCATTGCCATCCTCTCCGCCCACGGGCGGTCACTCTTCCTCGACCTGGGACATTGAGCACAGGGAGGGGGTGGCAGGGGCCGAAGGAGGTTCTACTGAGTGCCCAGTCTAGTTGTGGGGAGTGGACAGCCACCACCCTGGGCCCTCGTCTGTGCCGTGCAGGGGAAGTGCCTGTCCAATGGCACTGCCGAGATGCCCGCCACCAGGATGCAGCCCAAGTCGGGCAGCTTCAGAGGGGGACAATGTGTGGCCACTGCTTGCCTCCAGTGCCTAAGACAGGAGCAAGTCATACCCGCATTTGCCCTCTGGCCCATGGCCCATGACCCAGGATGATGGCAGCCCTGTTCCATCCTCAGGGGCTGACACCTGGACTCTTGGCCACAGTAGGAATCCAGCAGACTGTTCCTGAGGTAGGACCAGGGCTCCCAGACCACAGCAAGCTGGACAGACAGCTGTCCCTCATGGAACAACAGCATGCTCCCCAACTGTCTGTCCTAGGTGGAAAGTGGGGGCTGTGGCCTCTCAGGAACCTGACATCTGACAGGCAGGAGCCACAGATAGTGGCCTCTGGGTTGACCAGACATTCCAGTGGCTACTGAGGTGAGACAGCCCTCGCTTCCCCCTATGGAATCCCCTGTGACTGCAGCCCAGGCTTCCTGGCTGTGGAGGCAGGGAGGCTCCAAACTGAAAAAAACTACACCCCAAATCTCAGGGATGATATTTCTGTGACCCCAAAGCGCAACTGACTGGTTGGCCTGTGTTGGAGAGACAGGCCATCCATGCAGATCCATGCACGAAGTGGCTCACTTTCCCATCAGCCAGAAAGTAGGGGTCAGTTGTCCTTCTCTCTGCCCGGAGAGTATGTAGGAGTTGAGCTCTTTCTGGATTCTTTCTTCCAGCACATCTGGCCTCCCTGTCAGGAATGAGGAGAGATGAGGGGGACCAGGAGGCACATACTGGGAAGGCCCCTTCCCTGTCCCCAGGACAAGCCCTGACCACAGAAGGCTGGACCCTGGTCTGCTGGTGACCAAGGCAGTCACAGGCAGGGAGGACACTGGGGCCAGAGCACCCCAGGGCGGCCATCTGGAGGAAGCCTTGAGACTGCAGGCCTGGGTGGGCCACCATGTGACTTCGGTGCCTACCTGTAGTGATCGTGTGCTGGTTTTCTTACACATTAGGAAAGACAGCACTGAAACTGTGATCCTGGGATTCTGCTGCTTGGCGCCAAGACCTAATTAGTGGCCAGCCAGAGCGGGCCAGATGGCACACCTGGACCTGCTGTAGCTCGTCATGCTACAGAAGTGACTGCAGTATGGGAAGTGGGACTCGCTGATCTTGTCCAGGGGTTGCCAACCGTCTGGAAGGAGCCACACAGGGTCTGGCATCCCTGAAGCAGCCGCAGACCCTAGCAAGTGAATGGATGTGTTTGCACCAAGAAAAGTGTTTTCAGATCCTGAAATGGGAATTTAGTGTAAAAGTCACATGTCTTGAGACAATCGTCTTCCCAGTCACTCAAAATTGTTTATAGCCCAGGAGTTGGACACAGACCGGTCCATCTGGCCTTCAGCCATGGGCGCTTGCCCTAAGCTGCCCAGTGTTCCCATTAAGTGAAGAGCTGGACACAGCACCAAGGGGACTCTTCAGAGCCCATGTGGCACATCCACAGGGCCCGGGCTGCCCCGGTGCCCCCACTCAGGGCCCAGCTCCTGGGGCTGTGGGCTATGGTGGACGCTGGCAGCTGCTGTGGATTGACCTAGAATCATGGGCAGCTGGCAAAGACCCGAATAGAGGACTGTCCCTGGGAATACACCTCTGCTCCGAGGGTGCTGGCCGCGGTGGGGAGTGGGAGGCCGCGGCCAGGAGCTCACACCGCAGCCTCAGCCACCCAGACCTGTCCTCTGACCTGGCTGCTGGCTGAGGGGCCACTGGGAGCTGAGCCCTCTGCCACTGCAGTGACCCTGGGTAATGGGCCCCATGGAAGGTAGGCTGGATCCGGGATCTGGCCACGCACCCAGGGACATCCCAGCTGTTGGTAAAGACGGTCATGGCAAGCCAAGGACAGAGGTGAGAGGGAGCCCTCCCTCACCCTTCCTAGGGAACAGAGCCAGCATGGCAAGTCCCGGCTGTAGGTGGCACAGCCAAGACCAAGTTCTGGGATTAGAGTGTGGCTCAGTGGTGCAGCACTTGCCCAGTATGCATGAGGCCCTGTGTTCCATCCCCAACACCCCCCCACACACACATTCTGGTCCCCTCCTTCCAGGGAAGAACTTTCTACACTCCTGGGAAGGTGACCCTTTGGGAGTGTGGTGGGAAGGTGGGCTGGTGAATGTCCCAGCCTGCACCTGGGACAAACCCAGAGATGAACTGGGTGGTTGGTGAGAGGTAGGGACTCGAGGCAGTAATTGGAAGTTGTACAGTGCAGACCGTGAAGCTCAGGCTGGCTCTTCTCAAATGCTTACTTGACTTGTGGGATATTCCCGAAACCCCTTGGTCAGGCAGGAAGCTCTCAGCTTGTCAGGTAGCTGAGTCTGAAAATCAGTATGGGCTGTCAGTCAGCCCCGAAATGCATCAGAGTGATTTTTAATATTTGCTTCTTTAATCCTACATTAAAGCTGCCAAGTGTCATGGTTTTGGTTGTGTATGTGTGGGTGTGCGTGTGGACATCATGTTGGCAATGAATCAAATTGATCATCTAAGGTGTATTTTTCCATGACTTCTAAACAACGCCCCACGTACAGAGACTGGTTTCAAAGGGGACAGGTCAATGGGAGGTCGGAGTCCTCTGGCAGCCAACTGAGTATTGAAGGCCACAGCTGAATCTGGTCACGTCCTGGGTGCCGAGGCAGCTGGGCTACTACAGCATGTCACCAAAACAACTCCCTTCATTCCCCAAACCCCCTTCTCTGCTCTCCCCTTCCCCCTGCCTCCCTTCCCTCTCCATCTCTTCCTTCTCCTGCACACAGGTGGAACATGAGCACACTCTTTTCCAGACATGCCCAAGGTGCCGGGCCCTCTGCCCCCAATGCTGGTGGCCATCAGTGGGAGGAGAGGTGCCCCGGAGACCAGCTATGCAGTAGCTCCTTGGGTGCTGTGGGCTGGTGGGGCAGCTAGGACCTGAGGCACCCTCCATCCTTACCCCACTTCCCCAGGCAGTGGCAGGTCCTAGCTAGACTGACCCTGCCCAGGCTCAGCTGGCATCTGCAAGGGCCACTGAGAACACCTGGCCCCGTGGGTGCTGTCCTTGGGGCTGCTCTGCAGGACAGATGCAGACGCACACAGCACAGCAGGGAGCTGGCGCCCCCGGGCCCAGGGCTTTACTCCTCAGAGACACCTGGGCACACCCTTCTCAGACCTTCCCCCACAGTCACGGGGCCTGAGCAGCCAAGGTGCCCACAGGTGGAGGGTAGGGCCGAGGACAAGGGAGGTGGCCCCAGTGCCCAGCACAGGCCACTGCCCAGGAAGCATGTGGACAGCCTGCACTCTTTCTCAGACTATCAAGGTAACATGTATTCACTCACAGAGAATTCAAAGATCAAGAAACCCGTGAGAGACGAAGGGACAACCCGGGGCCCTGTCACTCACCACCACAGCACGGCCCTCAGCAGGCCTGTGGCTATGCACGTCACAAAGCAACTAAACACTTCACGTGTGGCCCGTTCTGGGTTCTCCCGGGTTCCCTCTCCACCCGCTCGCCACCAGTCTTCCCAGGCCCATGTGTGTTCATGGATCTCTGCATTCTTGCTGCTCTGGTGTTTGGGGGTGTCGAGCCCCGGGACAGACTGGCCCACACAGCTGCAGATTGTCGGAGCTAGTGGAGGGCTCTGTGGTGGCCGACTCACCTCGCCTTCATGTCATCCCCACACCCAGGCGAAACCCCTGCCTTAACTGCACCTGCTCTGCCTAACCAGAGGGGTGTCTCCTGGCACTGGGGGCGAGGCTTGCACCCCCTCTCAGAAAACGTAAGTGATAAAAATATCTTTCAGTGGCCTTGGCCTCTCACCCTGACACTGTGGTACCTCTATAAACTCAGCCCCAGGAAGGGTGTGCACCTGTGTGTGCGTGTGTCTGCAGGGGTCACGGTCACTTCCTGTCCCTTGGGCATGATTACTGGTTTTGTGAGTGTGACTTGGGGTGACTGTCTAGTGTGCTCCTCGTGGACAGACCACGACGTCTCTGGCTGTGTGCTTTGCTCCTATTCAGTTTAATACTGAGGTGGGCACTCTGTGCAGGGATACTGCCCCATATTCCCGGACCTTTCCCAGGTCAGAGGGCCGCAGTGGCTTTTTGTGCTGCAGACTCGGCAGGGAGACCGGGCTGCTGATCTGCATTTCTTTTTTTTTTTTTAAATATTTATTTTTTAGTTGTAGGTGGACAGAATATCTTTATTTTATTTTTATGTGGTGCTGAGGATCGAACCCAGTGCCTCCCGCATGCTAGGTGAGCACGCTACCACTGCGCCACAACCCCAGCCCCTGATCTGCATTTCTTAACCATGACAAGGCAGAGCCTCGGGTTAGTCAGCTTTCAGCTGCTGTGAGAAAACACCTGGGAGAACACGGGATTCAGTCCACGCTCCCTTGGCTCCACGGCTCTGGGCCGGTGGGAAGGCAGCACCGGAAGGCAGGAACATGTCACAGGAGGGCCACCCACCTCCAGGTGACGTGAAGAGGAGGGAAAGGGAAGCCCCAGAGAGGACTTCAGAGTGCGCTGCTGTCCGAGACACAAGCAAGATGCACTGTCTATTCCAGGGACGACATTCCAGGAGCATGATGATTATTGTACGGAAGGTCCCGGCTCTTGAGGCCAGCTGCAGTGAGCAGGCCGCCCCTGCAGGACACGCACTGGCTTGTAAAAAGTGGAACTTCAGAAGGCCAAGCCCAGCTCACTGCAGACCTCTGCCTACCCCAGTGCCTCAAGTCCAGGGTGGGTGGCTGTCCCTCCCCCACAGGCCCTGAGGAAACGTGCAGGGCTGGTGCCTGTGTCTGTGCATCTGGCCATAATGAATGGGTGCTTCCAGGAGCGGACGTGCCTAATAATAGACCAGCCAGGCTGCCTAAGAGCAGATTGCCGGGACCCACTTCAAAGCCATGGGGGACAGCAGAGGACACTGGTGATCAGCAGCCTGCAGGGCTACCGGCCTGGCCTGTTTATGCCTCCCTATCCCTAGATAGCTGAGTCCAGGGAAGTCCCAAAGAGGTGCCTGAGGAAGCCACCAAAGTCATAGCCCCACGAGGCCCCCAGCAGCCTGGGAGCCCACAGGTTCGCACCACCAACAGCCATTGTGAGAGGCTGCTGGGAGGAGGCAGGGGCTGCCCTGCCTTCCATGATGGCCGTGCTGGCACGGGCTCTCAGGTGAGGTTCACAGCCAGAGATGGACCACGCCATGCCGGCGGGAAAGGACTCTTATTGGTTTCGAAAATATTGTACTTGTTTTTGTTTTTTTTGTACCTGGCATTGAACCCAGGGGTGCTTAATCACTGAGCCGCATCCCCAGCCCTTTGAATTTTTCAGTTTGAGACGGGGTCTTGCAAAGTTGCTTAGGGCCTTGCTACGTTGCTGAGGATGGCTTTGAACTTGTGATCCTCCTGCCTCAGCCTTCCCAGTTGCTGAGATTACAGGCGTGAGCCACCACACCCAGCTCAAAAATACTGTGCGTTTGGACAGTGGATCATCTGCTGGACTCTGGTTCTCAGGTCTCTGTTGAAAGCTGTGGTTAAACGTTGCTTATGGAAGGGCTCAGAAGTCCTCTGTGCAGTGTCTGGGGTGCTGGCCGGCTCTTCCCTGCTGGCTAGCTCCCTGCCCTTCTGGTCAGCTCAGGGCCCACCCCCTCGCTTTTCTCCCCATGTTCACCCTGACATTCAAGCTCGTGAACTTGGTCAGGGGCAGACAGTCCTGTGCAGGCACCGAGCTTCTGGAGAGCTCCTTTCCTGGCCCCTGACCCCACACTCCAAGGAGCAGCCATGGTACATGCCACTTCTAGAAACTTACGATGGCCAAGGAGTCCAGGACTCTCTGCCTACGGCTTAGCAGCACCTGCTCATGAGAACGAAGCCCTTGGCAAGCTCAGGTCTGAACTCTAACACAGCAACCAAGCATGGCCAAGCTGGAGTGCTCAGATTCATGTCCTAGCGTTTTCACCAGCTCTGTGGCTCTTTTCTGGCTCAGGTAATAAGTGCTGGGTGCTGGGGTTTCCTGCACACATAGGCGCTTATCTCCAGATCAATGAGTCGCAGCACTAACGAGTCACTATTAATTAAGCAATACACAGACATTTAAAAAATAATCCACTTAAAAGGAAATTAGCAAAGCTGGATTCCCACTTAGCCTCCTGCTGCCCTGGAGGAGAACCCTCTCTTAGAGAAGGGGAGTCAAAACCCACCAGATGCGGGCTCCACGCACCACGGCTTCCAGTGGGCCAGGGCTTCGGAGCACCGAGGGACCCTTCATGTCTGAGGGCTTGGAGGAGATGCTGTTTCCCAAGGAGGCGTTGTTTTGGGTGGCCCCAGTGTAGGAGTCTGCCCTGAGACAAGTGTCCTTGGTCCTGCTCAGCAGAGCACTGGTGACTTTGACATCTGGCATGGATGCTTTTCAGAACCAGACGCATCCATCTTCCTCGCCTCCTGGTGGCAAGCGTTCCAAGCTCTGCTGCACGGATGGAAGAAGCTGAGAGGTTAATGAAACTGTTTGTTGTCCCACGTGGAGTTGGCTTTGGGCCAGGCGTCACCAGCAGCCCCGGCTCCCGACCACATTGGTTCAGCCTGGAAATGGCTGAAGGTTCCAGGCCTGCCGGGGCAGCTCCCACAGCAGCACCAGTGTGAGGAAGCCCCTGGGGCCAGGCCTGCAGAGTGCATTTGTTTCTGTTCCTGTAATTTCTTCTTCTTTTATTCCTCTGAGTTACCAAGAATTCCAAGATGTGCCCGTCCACACACCAAGGTGCAAATGGTTTGCCCTCTTCAGCCATTCCACTGATTACTTGGAGAAACTTACACTTCAGTGAACAAAAGGATACACTGGGGGACTGGGATTGTGGCTCAGCGGTAGAGCGCTTGCCTGGCATGCGTGAGGCCCTGGGTTCGAGCCTCAGCACCACATACAAAGCAATAAAATAAAGACATTGTGTCCATCTACAACTAAAAAAAAAAATTAAAAAAAAGGATACACTGGGGCAGTTTCTGAACAAAGCCACATTTTTAAATTCTCAAAAGAATGCACAGTGCCTGGCCCCTGGGTCTCCTGTCCCCTCTCGGATGTCCCTGTGAAGTGCCAGCAGAAGATTCCCTCTGGGCCACCTCCAGGCAGCCACACTGGTCTACCCTTCACCCTAAGGGACACCCCTCCTTTCTTAGAAGCAGGAAGCTGCCGCGGTCCTATCTTAGGGTGGGGTCCCCTGTCGTGAAGGTGAGGTTTTGCGGGAACCGATCTCAGGCCGTTACAGGGTGAATTGTGTCTCTCACAATTTACATGTTGAGGTCCATGCCCCCAGCACCCCAGAATGTAAGTGTATTTGGACACGGGGCCTTAGAGGGGTGGTGAAAGTAAATTGGGATCATTGGGGTGGGCCCAGATCCAGTCTGCCTGCTGTCCTCCCAGGAAGAGGAGCTTAGGACACAGGGTCATGCTCACAGAGGGCAGCCACAAGGACAGGATCGCGTGCAAGCCGAGGGGTGAGGCCACCTGCCCACACCCCAGCCTCGGGTTTCCATGACCAGGAGAGTTGAAGCGCAGGTTGGTGGTGCCTAGTGACAGCAGCCGGTGGCAGGCTAAGCCAGGAGAAGGGGCAGCAGAGCCACAGGACAGGAAAGGGGACGGAGCCAATACCTGGGCTGGAGGCAGAAAGCGACCTGGGCTGTGGGCGTGGAGCTGGGGCCACTTGGCAGCACAGTCATGGGCCCCAGCGGCTCAGAGGAGACAGGCGCCTGCAGCACCCTCTATCCTCTGGGGTCAGATGCTCGGCAGGCGTGATCCACTCAGCCCCCTCACAATGACCCCATCCCCAGTGGGACAGAGCTGGCCTCTGGATGCTGGTGCTGCAGAGACCTCCCTCTGCAGAGAAGCAGATGGGCCCACGAGCAGACCGAGCCTCCCAAGCACTTGCAGCTGCAGCAGATCAGCCCCGCGGCACCCAGCTTCCTCACTGCCCTGCTGTCCGAGTGGCGTCCTGCCTCTGCTCCGGCTTGTTTGGTTTCTAGGTCTCCTTCTTCAGGCCTTGTCTCAGTTTCCAGGAGAGAAATAAGCCTCTGTGGCTGGCATTTGCAAAAGCCTTAGACTCCATTCCTGATGAAATAAAATAGATTTCAGTGGATGAATATGTTAATTTCGAGCAGGGCATGGGGAAGGAGCAGGGCACCACAAGATCCAGAACCCAAGAGCAGAGCGGCCTGGCGGCTGTCCACATGGGGCCCCTCCGGGTACCCATGTGTCAATTGTATGAACACACACACAACAGTCCTCAGTCTTGACACCTGGACTTCCAAGACCTGGATTGTGTGAGAGGCTTACTTGAGCATTTACGTCACGGCATCACATTTCAAAGTCAGAAATGGTCTCGGTACATTTTCACATCCTGGGTCCTCGGAGGGTGACGCAGACCAGGGGAGACCCTGGGTGTCAGGAAGCCTGCCCAAGCGCCCAGAGCAATGGAGGAAGGTGGCACTGGGGGAGCTGGTGCCTGGGGCTTGGGGGAGCCCATGTCCCTGGGGAAATGCAAATAGGAATTCACAGGTGAGCAGAGCACGAGCCCTGGGGGACACTCTGGCTCCTACCTGGAGCCACGGGCATCCACTCCAGCACCACAGTCCCTGCACTCCTGGGCTTGTCCCTCAAAAGGGAGTAGCATGCCCCACTGCACCCTGTCCCCAGCCCTCGCTGTGACTTGCTGCTGTCGGGTCCTCTCACTCCTACCCTCTCGTGGGAGAGTTCTGGTCACAGTGGCTTAGACTGCGGCCCTGTCCCTTGGGTGGGAAGGCACAATCCTGTCCCTCCTGAGCTCTAATGGCCACACTCAGGAGAGCTGGCACAGGTCAGTGTGATGCACAATAGAGAAGCTGACGGTCGCTCATCAAGTATTACAGGACCAGAAGTCACCGTGGATTTGTGTGGCAACTACGTGAAGGTTTTTAAATTCAGCCCCACCAAAGAGCAATATAGCCGGGTGGCCGCTGTTCCCACCGCCCAGGCCATTCACTGCTTCCACCCAGGCCCCTGGGACCCAGAGTGACAAGGACACAAGGCTCAAAGCCTGGTGAGCTCTAAGCACCCCCTCCCCCAACCCCCGTGAGCTGCGGCTTCATCCAGGCAGGACCTGGGATCCTGCGTGACAGCCCAGAGCTGTTTGTCTCTCGAGAGGAAGTGTCGGGGCCTGCCTCTGTGCGTATTTTCTCACGTCACACATCACCACACGTCTCCCTCTGCTGTCACACACCACGTGATCCCTGCTTCCCTGCGTCAGCTGCTCAGTGACCCTCCTCTCCATGGCACGTGCCTGACAGCAGCACCGCATCTTCTTCCCGCCCTGGGCAAGAAATGTTCCAAAAAGCAGCCAAGCGCTGTCTCTCCCATCTGCCAGCCGCTCTCAAGCCCTGGGGGTGGGGGGCTGGTGCCGCGTGGCCAGCGGGCACCTCCGCCCCACCACCGCCTCGGCTGCCCTGGGCATCAACCGCCCAACCCGACTCTGGAGCACCAGGGCTCTGGAGGGCTCCTGGGTCCACACACTGATGTGTTTCCGACATCCGCCTCACTCCCGAGAAGCAGAACTACTCAGTCACTCTGTCAGTGGCAAATCCCTTGGGGACGTGGCTGTCGGGATTGTCTGGCAAATTAAGGGTTTTCTTTTCCAACAAAAGAAAAGAAAAAAAAAAAAAAAAAACTCCTGTGGAAAATGAATACTCTTCCTGATTTTCTTGATTGGGAAGCTGGGTTTCTGCACTGTAGGTCCTCCAAGGGAGCCCCCCAGGGATTGTACTCATGCTACATCATGGCAGGAGTGACCTCAAAAGTTCTCATCCGAACTGTCCCCTGGAGAACAAAGAGGACATTGGTCACAGTGTGCCAGGGCCACAGTGGACCAGCCCTGGGCATGTCCGTGGCCGCCCTGAGAATAGCGGCTGCCCTTGCACTCCCGCTTGGTGTGTGTCTGCCGTTTAAACAGACGCTCTGGCTCGCTGGCTTCTGGGGGTGACGTCCACAGGCAGCTCTCTCTCTCTGTCTGCAGGCGAGGGTCAGGAGTTTGTGCCCAGGACTTGGTTTCTGATTTCCGAGACCACTCATTTGGAATGCGGCCTCGTGAGGTGCGGGCACAGAACGGTGGGAGAGGGCAGGGGACAGCCGAAGCCCACTCCTGGCCCAGCCCACTCTGACTTTACTGTAGTTGAAATTCCCCATCAGACAGTGCAAAATATGCATTCCCAGCACAGATCTCCTTTGGAAGGTCCCCCAGCTCTGGGGACAGCAGGTCCCGAGGCCCAGCCTCCCCAGTCTCACTGACCCCTGCGTCCTCTGTGTGCTGCCTGCATCCTGAGGCCAGTGCTGGGGTCAGGTGCTGGTTGTCAGCAAGGACACAGCCTGCAGGCACAGGGCTCCCTGCCCCCTCTGGGTGACAGAGAGGCTCGTGGAGTCAGAGTCACTGCAGGGCAGCCTCCCAGCCGACAGGGTCCTCCCCGCAGCCTGTGGGAAAGAGGAACCTGGGAGAGCAAGCAGCCCTGCCCCAGACGGATACTGCACAGCTAGACACAGAGGGAAAACGTGCCCAGGAGACATGGGTCTGCTTGGATTGGGGGCCACTTGTATCCCACGGGCCATGAACAGGTCTCAAAGGCACGGCTTTGAGAGTCCATAGGGCCTTGTCCTCCAGCCCAGCTGCAGGCCCCCAGAAGGCCACACCAGCAGCCAAGCGCCACACCAGCGAGGACAGACCCACCCAGGATGTGCCCCCCATGTTCTTTTTCTTCCTTTGTCTCCAGCTGTTCATTCCCATCCCTGGCTTCACCAGGGCTGATAGCTCCTAAGAGGAAAGTGGGCACCCAGGGGCCAGGTGCCAGCTCCCCGCCCCATGAGGGGACTGGCCTTCCCAGCCCCTCTGACTGAGCAGCGCAGCCCTGCCTGAGCAGAAGACTGGGTGCTGGCCTAGAGGACGCCATCTTCCAGCAGGGGCTATTCCTTGAGTCTGTGCTCGGGGCTCACCCCACCCCGTCCCCTATCAGGGAGGACTGGAGGGTGTCCACTGGCCTCTGGCCTCAGACCATGGACCATCCTGGTCACTTAGAGGCAGACACAGCATCCCCTGGGCTCTACGCTCTGACCTGGTTCAGGCCTGGGGCCCTGGACCTGAGCAGAACATCGGGGACAAAGCAGTCCCCTTCTCCAGGACAGCTGGACCTGGCCCTCCAGGCACACTGGCCCTCTCCTGAGAAGCTGCCAGGAGAGTGGAGGGTAGGGATGGGGACTGGCCACCAGCCAGCAGCGCCTTCTCTGGAAGAAGCTGGATATTTTTTTTTTTTAATGTTTATTTTTTAGTTGTAGGTGACAGAATATCTTTATTTTATTTTTATGTGGTGCTGAGGATCGAACCCAGTGCCTCACGCATGCTAGGCGAGCACGCTACCACTGCGCCATAATCCCAGCCCCAAGAAGCTGGATATTTTACTTCCTACTCAGGCTTCATGGGCCTGAGTTCTCATCCTAGGCCTTGTCTAGGTGGTCTCTGTCCGTCATTCTGTCTGGGTTTTGCTTATAACAACCTTTTAAAATAATACAAACCATGGTTACTTGGGGCCAGAGGTCTGGGCCCTGCTGTGAACTTTCTACAGCTCAAAAAATGCCTTGGTTCAATGGTGTCATGGGAGGAAAAGCCCAGGCCAGGGGGAACAATGTCCACCCAGCCTCGGATCCCTGGGACCGACAGCCTCGGGGGCCTCTGCCCTCTGCCCAGCAGCCATGTCTCCTGCTCCCAGCTGGGCTCCATCTGAAGGTGAGGAGGAGTGGCCTGTGGCCTTTAATCAGCTTCTGGTGACACAGAGCGTAGGCACCTGCTCAGCTCCAAGGCATTGGCAGCAGGATCTAGCTGGACCGCAGTCTGAGGGGGCCTCCCTGAGAGGTCACCTGGGTGTGGCTGCAGGGCATCTCCAGAGCCTCCCCCTGCACTAGAGTAATTCATGACACCTAGGACTTCCTGGGGCCGGCACAGCTCAAACAGCCAGCTGCCAGAAGTTTAGGGATGGCTGAGAGTGAGGCCCCGAGAGCCAGGGCAGAGAGGGAGGCAGCAGGGCAGGGCGGAGGCTGGCATGGAGCTCCTCAGTTGCACTCCCAGAACCTCCAGCGCCCTAAGCAGTTCCAGTGGGCTCAGGACAGGCACATTGTCAAGACAGCAGCCTTCACTGGGGAGGTGGGGCCCACCAAGACCCTGTAAGGGATGCTTCAAGGTCCAGTGTGAAGAGGAAAGACAAGAGGAACCAGGGACCCCAGACTGAGTGAGTGCACTTGAACAGGATGGAGAGAGCCCCTGGGGAGGCGCCGTCACAGCCGGGGCATCTCCGTGGTTCAGGAGACCCCAAGTTCCACAGACACCCGCAGAAGCACAGGCCTTACTAGCTCACCAAGTGAAGGAGCACACCATGATTTCAAGCAGCAGCTGGAACATCTCAGAAACAGAGACGTCTTGATCCTGTGCTGCAGACACACAGCACGTCCCAGGAGGACTGGATAAAGAGTACCTGGAATCCCTGGATTTTTCTTTTTCATTTCTTTCTCTCTTTTTCTTTCCCTCGATCTTCTAAAAATCTTCAATTGCTTCAAAATAAAGAATTAATAATTCCATTTGGTGGAGCGGCTGGGTGAGTGAGCGGGCGTGGCTGTGATGGGATCTCAGGAGCGTGGCTGGTCTGGTCCATTTCTCCATTCGGTGCAGAGCAGGTTCCTGATGGAGTGCAGGCCATGGCCAACAGCAGAGCCCTGAGCGGAGGCACATCCCGGCCTGAGGCCCGGCTTGCCCTGGCTGGAGAGCAGGTTCTGTTGGTGCCGTTGGACTTGCAGCAATGTTCTGGTGCAGGTTGCCATGTAAGCAAGGTGGGGTGGCTGGCACGGGCCTCTCCTCTGATCCTGTTGTTAACTGGGGGTGGATCATCTGAAAGCAGAGTGAGGAGAGAGGGAAGGACTGAGACCCGGGAAGAAAGGGTGGGAGAGCGCCTGTGACATCCTACTGAGCGCCACAGGGGACGATGCAGGACCAAGAGGGGTGTCCCTGACGCTGCCGCTCTGTAAGGCGGAGCACCACCAGCAGCCAAGGCACTGGAAATGACAGGTCTCCTCTGAAACACTGTCTGCCTGCAAACCTGTCTTTGATGAAGACACTGCAGGGCTAGACTACGCGGGCAACGTGGGGTCATGCTTGGCATCCCTGGGGATCGGCTCCAGGACGTCCCAAGGTTACCAAGCCCCACACGCACAGAACCTATAATCCTCACCTGCGTCTTAGGTCATCTCTGGAGGACTTGTGCCTGACACTGTGCACATGCTAAGCAAATTGTCACTATGCCGTATTGCCAAGGCAGTAGTGATGGGTGACATCTGTTCATGATAATACAGATTCGGTTTCCCCAGATGTTTCCATCAGCAATGGTTTGAACGCACACACAGAGCCGTGGATAGAGGCCACTGTCTGCAGCTCCCAGTTTCCTTGGTGGGTAAAACTGGCCTCAGTTCCATCTCTCTGGAGCCCCACCACCCTACGCCCCTGGGCTGCTCGGTGACAGCTCATGGAACCAGTGAACACAAAGCCACAAGTCCCCTGCTGCTGACACTTGGGAATTTCCAAACTCAGGGAGGACACATGTTGTCCCTAGAGTCACCTGCCCGACCCCATCACTTCTCACCCCATTGGCACAAACGCACCGGGCGCAGGCGCGGTGGCTCAGGGATGGTTCTTACCCAAGGCTCCGCTGCCTTCTGAGCCTGGGGAGGTTGCTGAAGAGCCACTGCAGGACGGAAGCTCTTTCTTACAGGAAGTTAAGCCTTAATGAGTTTTTCCTCCCTTGCCAAGCTGGGGACCTGAGGGCCCAGCACTACGGAGGTAATGACAGCCCAGGTCAGTGTGCAGATGGAGCAGAGCCCCGGGCCTGCCTGTGTGAGAAAGAGAGGGAGAAGCAGGGAGGGAGCCTCCTGTCCCGGCTGTGTCCAGGGACCCCACCTCAGGCCAGGCTGAGAGGCTCAGCCTCTGCGTCAGACTGGATTCCCATGGTGGCCTTTGCAGGGGGTGCATTTGCATTTGAATTAAGGTTGAAGAATCATGCTGGACTCATCCCCTCCCCACGTTGGTGGGGGAGGGAAGAGTGAGCCACCGCACAGATGAGTGCCTGTCTGTCTGCAGT
The DNA here is from genome assembly GCA_004024805.1 of Geosciurus inauris. Lineage (NCBI taxonomy): Eukaryota > Metazoa > Chordata > Mammalia > Rodentia > Sciuridae > Geosciurus > Geosciurus inauris. The sequence goes on along the minus strand of PVHX01017815.1, from coordinate 13,663 downwards.
GGTTGGTCAGGTCCTGCAGCCCTGCCTGGCCCGACCCTTCGCTGGGCCTCTCCCGTGGGGTTTCGGCAGCTTGTCTCCAAGGTCACTGTGCTCCTTCCTCAGCCATGTGACCTGGGGTTCTGCCGCTCCACAAAAGAGAACACTGGGTGCAGTTACACAAAAGCTTATTCTGTGATGTCAATAAACATGGCATCAGCCAAGCAAACGAAAGTTCACGGTCAGATTTGAGAAATGCCAGGTTAGACAAAGGCAAACAATGTAAGTGTGGGCAACTGCAGGACTTCGCCCTGCTCTGAGCTCTGTGGCGCCCCAGGTGTGTGTGAGCACAGGAGGTGTCCTTCCACACACTCTGGAGTCAAGCTCTGAAATCCTCAACCCAGGAAAGCTCCCTGTGGGGGCTCCGCCCTGTGGGAAGGGTAAGCAGGTGATGGACAGTGCTCTGCTTGCATCTGCTGACACTGGTGTCCCAGTGTGGCCTGTGAGTGCCTGGGAAGCTTGTTCCCCGGGGAGCTCACGTTGGATGCTCCTTTACGGGGAGCCTGTGCCTGCCCTTCCCAGGACTGGGATGGCAGAGGAGGGCAGGCTGATAACCTCACAGACCAATTAGTGTCAACAGACATTGGCAGAGCTTCTTAAGAGGTGCCCCTGGGGTACTAGTAGATGAAACACCGAGGTCCATCACGACCCACCCCAGGACTCAGGACCAAGAGCCACTTCTACCCGTGAGGAGGGAGGGAGCACTTCCGGCTTGGGGGCTGCAAGAGCACAGTTGTTGTATCTGTTTTTTGGGATTCTTTCCCCATTTCCCTGTGGATGTGGACGTTGCCCACATAGAGTCGGGCATCAGGGGAGGTGAGGGCCTCGGGGTTTAGGACGTTGCCTTTCCACCGCTGCTCGCCCACCACTGGGCAGTGAGGTCAGCCTGGCTCACCGAGAGCCACATCTGGGCCCCTGGCTCTAGTCTAGACCTCCAGGGAAGAGGGAGACCAGGCCCCGCCAGGGAGGGAGTTGGGAATCACTGGGGCCACGCAAGGCAGACGGGCCAGAGGAATGTTCTGGGAGGGGTGTGAGACCCTGGAGGGACCCCAAAGCTTCCCCTGAGGTGCAGACAGCTTTGCAGCTCAGCCTGTGTCGCCTGGGCTGGGCGCTGGCTTCCCAGGCTGACCTGTCCACCTGAGGTCTGCTCTTCAGGCAGGCAAAAGTATCTCTGCTGAACTTAATTCTCTGAAAGCTAGAAGCCCAAACCTCAGCACCAAGAAGTCAAAGGGAAGGGTAACCTGCACACTCAGGACAGTGGCCTGGTGCTCGGGGCAGCGAGCTGATGGCTTTCCTGATGCCCACCCTCTAAGGCCCGTGTCACCAGGAGGTCTCAAAATCACCTTTCCAGGAGTGGCATCCCCAGGAGGCGTCAGAGCTGCTGGGACCCTCATCTTCAGCCAGGTGCAGAACCAGGCTGGAGTTTGGCTGCAGGTTTGCTGAGACACCCGGGGCTCTAGAGCAGCCAGCTGGGTGGATGCAGGAAAGGAACCCGCGCAGTGGGCGTGTGCTCTGCCTCCCACTGGCCCTCCTCCTCCCTGCTCACCTTCATCAGGTGACAAGAAGGAAGCAAGAGATGAAGCCATGCCGAGGTCCAGCACCTGCCGAATCTTCTGGATTTCCATTTTCATGTCACCTCTCCAGGGGGTCAGGAAGGTGGAAATCCTGGCTCAGCCACTCACCAGCTGAGACGCTTTGGACAAGTTCCAGAATCTTCCCAAGGGGTCTTCAGAAACGGAGCTCCCAGTGGTGGTTGCTGAGACGGGTGGGGCGGGGTTTTGGTGGGAAGGTGGCATGGATTATGCTGTGCCCCAGCCCGTGCAACGGGCTCTCCCTGAGCCCTTTCTTGGGGCCCACCTGTCTGCTGGCACCCGCCATCCGTCATGCTGTCTTCCAAGGGGGCAGCTGAGCTGCGGCAGCCCAGCCCCTGGGCCTGCTGGCTCCACACCAGCCCTCCTGGCTCTGAAGTTCCCACTTTCTGAGCTGCAGGGCCACCTGCCCTGACCGGCCTTCAAGCCTCCTTCGAACGCCTTTCCAGAGACACTGCCTGAGCGGCTGCCCTGGGACACCCAAGCATGGTCCCTGCAGCTTCAACCCTGGGTGACCGCCAAGGCGACCAGCGGGGTCAAAAGTGTCAGCCGGCCTCTCGCCATCCAACCGCAACATGAGTCTCATTCGGTGTCGCAGCTGGGCCTGGGGGGGTTGAGCTGCCAGCTCAGCAAGAGCAACAGCACCGGGGCACCACCAAAAGGTGCACATCGCCCGGGGTTCTAACTGAACCAGGTGACCTGTCATATCCGGCAACCACTTGAGGTCCTCTGCTCCTCAGGGTCCCCACAAGGCCCTGGAACCCAGCAGACCCAGTTCATGAGGCTCGTTTGCGCTGCATCAAGCCTGGCCTCCCGTTCACAGAGCCAGCGCTAAGAAAGGGCGTTTTAAGGTGGAGGGTCTGGGACTCCACAGAGCTTCCCCGGGGCACCCGCGCCTCTTTTTGCTTCCTTGAGCCCCTGTCTTTGAGGTCAGGGTTCTCCTTAGGCCTGATGGCCCTTGGCTCTGGCCCAGGGTTCACAGGAGGCTGCTGAGAGGCCAGTGGACGCTCTGAGGTGAAGAGAGCTCCTCCATGTGGGGCTGACAGAGTGACCAGGCTCCACCAGGCCCGATGCCAGAGGTCACCTGCTGTCTCCCTGGTCCATGCTGGCCCCAGGCTTTGTGGTGGTCACCTGCCCTCCAGAGCAAGGTGGGGGTCCAGTCTGTTGCCTGTTCAGAGAGACCCTCCCCTTTCAGGGTGGGCCACAGGAAGTTGTGCCAGAGCTGGGGGTGAAGGAGGGAGTCTGGGCCTCATCTCACAGTGGGCTCTGTGGTCCTGGCCCTCGCTGCTGAGCCTGTGCCTAGAGATGGAAACAGCAGCACTGGGCCCTGGCCGCCAGCCCAGGGGGACCAGGCTGTGGTGTCACGGAGGCCGGGATACCACCAAACTGGGTAGGCAGAGTGGAGGGGCAGCTGTAGGGCACATCGAATACCAGGAGACAAAGAGTTAGCCAAGGCCACATGATTGACCAGGGGGCACAAGGATGACCAGGGGCCATGGTTGACCAAGGAGAACAAGGATGATCAAGGGGGCACAGGGATGCTAGGGGTACAGGGGTGACCAAGGGCACATCAAAGACCAGGGAACTGGCGGGGAGGTTTCAGCCTCATCCATCTCCTATGGATGGGATGTCAGGGCTCTCTTTGCAGAGGTCACCAAAATGAGTCTCCTGCTCTTCACTGAGACACCGGGGAGCCCAGAGCCTCTGCCTCATCTGGGAGGGACAGAGCTGCAGCCTGCCCAGCAGCCAGGCACAGGGTCAGGAATGAGCTAGTGCAGGCAGCTCCCCCTGGCTGGGGCTAGAAAAGGATGGAAGAGGCGGAAGGGCAGGAAGTGGTGGCTGCCAGGGCGGCAGGAGCAGGGATGTCTCCAATTGCATCAGAGAAGGGGCAGGCAGAGGTGCAGGGTCTGCCAGGAGACTTCGTGGGGAGTGGTCTTCCCTGAGGGAGCAGCCTTCCTGCCTAGGAAGACCATCCAGGACTTGGGACAGGCAGGCAGGGCCTGGGCATCTCTGTTCCAGTGTGTTTGCACATGCACGTGGACAGCACAGCCACGGCGAGCACCTCCTGCAGCTCCCCCCACCCAGGCCAGTTGATGGAGCTGGCCCCTGGCCACTCTGCCTTGGGTTCCCATCTTAAGTAGAATCATCCTGGGAGACTGAGCTGAGGCCTCAGGAGGTGGGCCTATTCAGGGCTGGACCACAGAATCCCCAGGACACTCAGACCCTAAATTCACGGCTCCTCCATGCACCTCTGCCTCACACAGCTTTAGGGGAGACGGTGGCCCCGTCTGGCAGGCAGGTGCACGTCATAATGGGGCCACTGCATCAGCAGCAGAAACCTCCCTTCTGGTCGCCCTGGGCCACCGACTTCTCACCTCACTGCTCCTGCTGTGCTTGCATTTCACTGACTGGGTCCCCCAGGGGTCCCCTGGTGCTCCCTCACCCACTCTTGTGGCTTGCGCTGGTACCAGGCACATGTGCTATGGCGAGAGTGAGTGGAGTCCCTTCGTCCATGTGGCCCTGAGGCTGCCCACCCTGAGTGGGCATCTGGGAGAGTCCAGCGTGGGTTGTTACGCCAGCTCCGCGGGGTCCGGCTTCTGTGCCTTGCACGGAATGCTTCCCTTCTCTCAGGCATGCGCTTGGAGTGGGCAGCTGGGCCACATGGGTTACATTCAGCATAACCAAGAATGGTGCCAATACAGTGATGTTCTGGGCAGGTCCAGGGAGGAAAGGGGACAGTGGGACATCCTCTGGGGAGGGTTCCCAGTGAGGGTCACCCAGGGACAGTGACCCCGCCCCTCTCTCCTCTCACAGAGGCTGGTGGCCTTGGAAGCCTCCCACACGGCTGGCCCAGGCCCTTCACTCTTCTGGGTGAGGAGCATCCCAGGCTTCCCTGCTGCTCAGCCAGTATCCCGAAACACAGTGTCCCCAGGCAACAAGGGCAGGTGGAGTCCAGGTGCAGTGGGAGGCCAGGCTTGGCCGAGGGAGGCCAGCAGGACACAAGAGAGTTCTCTCCCACCTCAGGGGCTCCTGCACCCCTGGGCAGTGCAGGTGCATGGAGAAGTGGGTGCTGTGGCCCACAGGCCTGGCAGAAGCTGCAAGTGTTCCCCAGTCACCTGGAAGCTGGTGCCCAGGGCCATCCTGTGTCCTGGATTACAGGAGTGTCTGGAGACCTGCTGCGGCCGTTCTGCTGAGCTGGTGGTCTCCTGGCTATGGAGCAAAACTCCAGCACTGCCAAGGAGCTCCTCCTGCAGGCAGGCCTTGCCTCTGGGAGAGACACCTCTGTCTGCACACCCAGCCTGGGCCTCAGGTCCCCCAGGAAGTGCTGGCCTGGAAGCTGGGCGGGGGCAGGGCTCCAACCCATGAGCCCAGCCCCGTGGTAATTCCCTGCCAGGGGGCTTGTGTCAGGGTGAGGAAGATGGGGTGTGTCTAGCATTCCTGGAGCTCTTGGCCAACAGAGAGCCTCCCAGTGGGCAAAAGGGAGGGGGCTTTTCTGAAGCCAAGAATCCATTCAGTGGGACTTCCATGTGGGCGCCAAGGCTCACCAGGAGGAGAAAGGGACATAAAGAAGAGGCGCAGAGCCAGGAGGCCAGGTGCCTTCCCCACACCTCGCCGGGATGCACACCTGGGGGAAGCTACCACCCACCTCCACCCCATTCCCTTCTTGAGACTCCCAGCCCTCCTGATTCTCCTTCCCTCCTTCCAAAGGCGTCCCTGGTCCTGTTTCCACCAGGCAGGGCTGGGACAGCAGCGTCAGGTTCTGAGGTCTGAAGCTCATGCGAGTTGGGGCCTGCTTCAGGAAGAACCCTGAACCACACCCCCAATGTTCAGGCACAGAGCAACTATTATTTAGAGTGAAAAATAAATCAAAGGAGATGCCTGAGACTAGAAAGAATAGATAGCTAAGTCAGTCGACCTGTTCCAGCAACATTGTCAACCAAAAGCTGCTCTTAGCTCCTGGCAGGAAAGCATCTGGGTGCTGAGCACACGTTCAGGATGCCTGAGTGGGGGCAGCTCCCACTCCACCCCAGGCCCTGCCTCTCCTCTACTCCCAGGACCAGCAGCCACCGGACTGCTGGTGTCCAAACAGGTGCTCTGACCCTACAGGCAGTGGCATTGCCAATGATGGGGAGTGTAGGTAGAGGAACATTCCAGAAGCCATTTGTGATCAGATGGAAGCAAGGGAGGGCGAGAGAGGGAGAATCCCAGTGGCGGCCTTTGGATCCTCTGGCCCAGCCTGGAGATTTGGGGAGGAGGGTGTCTTTGTGCCGCTATAGCAGAACACCCCAGGCTGGGTAATTGATAAAGAACAGAAATATATTTCTGAACATTCTAGAAGCTGAAAGTCTAAGATCCAGGAGCTGATTTATGATGAGGGCCTTCTTGTGGGGTTTCCATGTGATGGAAGGGCGAAGAGAGACAGGGCTGGAGCAGGAGAGGAGGCCCTGCCCACAGTCCTCCATCCAGCCACCGTCCTTCCATGGGCTGGGGCCCTTGTGGCCAATCTAAAGGGGATGCCTCCTGACATGGTGGGTGCCAACTGAATTCCAATATTGGTCCTGGAGGGAGCACTCGCTCTGTGGGACAGGGACTGGGGCAGGGCGCAGCAGGGTCTTGGAGTGTGCAGAGAGGTAGGCTGCTTGCAACCACCCAGCACCCCCAATCCTGGGATTGGGATTCAGCTGAAGCCACAGAACCAGGAGCTGGGCATTGAGAGGCTCCACAGGGAACAGGGCAGGTGGCTTCAGGTCTGCGCCAGCAGCACCGATGAGAGCCCCAGCCCACCCTGCCACCCACCCGCTGCAGCCAGCTGAGCAGTGGCCGGCCACACTAGATTCCCACCACTGCACACGCGGCAGGGCGTCTGGGAGAGGAACGCTGTGCCCTCGGGGTTGGTGGAGCTTCAACAGCCACAGGCAGAGGTTAGCTTGGCCGCTCAGCAGCTGTGCAGCCCTCCCGGGCTCCCTCATTCCTCCTCTCAGCCTCCCCTGGGCAGCTGCTTGCGACGTGAGGGGCACCTAGCAGCAAAACAGACGGAGGCTCGGCCCTGGCGCGCCTGCCCGGGCCTGTCACACACAGAAACAGCCGTGACGAGCCATGATGAGCCCTTGCCCAAGGGTGGACTATGGGCACAGAATGGCCTGCGAGGAGGGGACAGCAGAGAGCCAGCCCAGGAAAGGCCTGTGGTGTGAGGGGCTCCCAGGGGCTGAGGGGACTGGGGCTAAAGCACAGGGCCAGGCTGGTCTCACCCAGACCAGTGTCCCCAGAAATGGCCCCTTTCCTCAACCAACGTGCCAAATGAGCAGTCACCATGGAGAGACCCCAGAGCCACCACCCAGACCAGAGCCACCTCCACTGACCAGCTGGGTGACGAAGGGTGAGGCTGGCGTAGTGATCTGGAGAGCGAGGTGCCCTGGAGGGCTTGGTCACATGGCCCTGGGTGCAGTGTGAGCAGTGTGGCCTCTCCAGGGCCAGCACAGGTTTCTCACAAGCAGCTTCCTTGGTTGCCCCAAGGGCCCTTGCCAGCCCATGGTCACATCTGCCCATGGGGCGCTCTGCCCAGCAAGGAGACAGGATGGGTTAGGTGGGGGGACAGGATGCGGGGTACCTGGTTGGGAAGGGCTCTTGTTTCCAGAAAACACCTTGACTGCTCCCACGTGAGCCTCAAGGAAGAGGACACGACATGCTCACGCTCTTTCTGAAAATCAGTTTTCCACAAATTGTCGTGGGCAACATTTATCATGGGAAAAGGTGACACCAGGGCCTCACATTGGGCCACCATGGGCCTAGACAGACCCTGGCCCTCCTGAGGGGCCAAGGCAGTGGCGGGCGGCAGAAGCCCCCCAGAGCCTCAGTTTCCTGGGAACGAAGCGCCGGCGCAGCTTGTGAGAGAGTGAAATCCTGACCCCGGGACAAGACGCTGGGGCTGGTGGAGGGTCAGAGCAAAGGCGCTAGTCAGAAGCCCAGGGCTCCAGGGGGCCTTGGTGGGCAGGAGGGGCAGGGTGCTGCAGAGGGGCTGGGGCCTGGGCACACCCCAGGCACACCCTGCCGCCACCCCACCCCTGTGCTTCTTCCTGGCCAGCAGGTTCCCTGCTCTGTCCAGGTGTCAGGAGGGCTGTGTCAGTGGGGGACCCGCCACTGATCACAACTAAGGCCAGCGATGGCCATTCCCCTTCCCTGGGCAGAGACTGGAGAGGGCCAGGTCTCAGCTCTGACCCAGAGGGAAGGGCCAGTTGGGCCTCTGGGAGCAGCCTCCTGCCCTGACAGGAAGAGCAGCCTGGGAGAAGCTCCTCTTCTTCCCTCCTGTGAGGCTGTGGTCCTCAGAGCCCTGACGGCCACGCTGAGGTGAGCAGAGGAGACCAGGAGAGTTGCCCAGACCTGTGCGAGGCCAGAGCCCAGTCACCCAGCAGCCGCAGCCGGGCTCACCACGCTGGATCCTCTCCCCCAGCTGGAGTGAGATTCTGCTGCTTTCAGCCATGAGTGTCCCAATGCATAGAGAGAAGACAGGGGGACCCTGGGAGGGAGCTCAGGGGGCGCATTCCAAGAGGGCAGGGCAGGGGCAGCAGAGGAAGCTCCCTGACCAGCTGCTCACCTGGGGCCCTGATGGCCTCCACCTCTTTCCTTAGCAGGCAACAGAGGAAAGCCCCCGGCCTGGCTTCTCCAGCCCTCTCCATCTCTCTGGGTGGCGTTGTGGGAGGATTTGGCCCTGTCTATTCTAAGTGCTTCTGACCATATCCCAGTCTGGTGCAGATCACACTGGCTGAGGGTTTGGTGTCCACACATCGTCCATTGATGAGTGACCTCAGGGAAAATCCTGGAGGGTTTCACTCATGCTAACCAGCTGTCACCTCAGCCTCCATCTGAGGGTGGACACAGATCCATGTGGAGGGAAGGCCATCAGCCAGCAGAAGCCATCCTGTGCCTGCCAGGTGACCCAGCCCTCCAGAGAGCCTGCAGAAGGGAGGGATTGAGTGATTGGGGCCGGAGCCACAGGGGAAGAGCCAGGCTTAGGAAGGAGGCATCACTGGCCAGGCGTGGTGGCGCACGCCTGGAATCCCAGAAGCTCAGGAAGCTGAGGCAGGAGGATCACAAGTTCAAAGCCAGCCTCAGCAACTTATTGAGACCCTAGGCAACTTAGCAAAACCCTATCTCAAAATTAAAAAACAAAAGGTGTGGGGATGTGGCTTAGTTGTTAGGCACCCCCGGGTTCAATCCCTAGTGCCAAATAGAAAAAGAAAAAGAAAAGAGGGGCTGGGATTGTGGCTCAGTGGTAGAGCGCTTGCCTAGCATGTGTGAGGCACTGGGTTTGATCCTCAACACCACATAAAAATAAATAAAATAAAGACATCGTGTCCATCTACAACTGAAAAAATATTAAAAAAAGAAAAGAAAAGAAAGGAGGCACCACTCATCTGCCTTGGGAAAAGGAAATGGGGGGGCAGAAGCCCTGGAGGGGGCACCTGGGGTGCACTGGCAGGGGCCCAGGCCAAACAGCCTCAGTCTCAGCAACAGAGCACGAGCCACGTGGGTGGCCCATGACGCCCTTCATCAGCATAACCAGGCAAGAGGAGGGACTCCTGACCTCGCTTCAGCAGCACTCTGCAACATTGACACACCTGGGCGGGTGTGCATGGTGTGTGTGTGATATGCGTCTCTGCTGTGTGTCCTTGAGGTGTGTCCATGGGCATATGTCTCTCTATGTGTGTGTGCTTGGTGTGTATGCATTGTGTACCCATGGTATCTTGGCAGTGTGTACCAGTGGAGGGTGTGTCCATGGTGTGTGTGTCTGTAGTGTGTCTGTGGAGTGTGTACATGGTATGTGTGTGTCCGAGGAGTGTGCACCTGTGGAGTGTGTGTCCATGGTGTGTGTATCTGTGTTGTGTGTGTTTCTGTGGGGTGTGTGTCCATGGCATGTGTCTGTGGAGTCTGTGTCTGTGGAGTGTGTGTCCATGGTATGTGTGTGTCCGTGCAGTGTGTGTGTCTGGTGTGTATGTCCGTGATGAGTGTGTATCTGTAGTGTGTGTAGAAGGGTGTGTGTCCATGGCATATGTCTGTGGAGTGTGTGTCTGCTGGCTGTGTCTGTGGAGTGTGCGTCCGTGGTGGTGGTGGTGTGTGTGCGCGCGCGTGTGTATGCATGCTCCTGTGTCCGCCCGTGCACAGCTTCCTGGCCAGGCGCCTGGTTCTCGCAGGGCCCGCCAGGGGATTTCCCGACCGGGTGGATGCTGGGAGGTGGGCATGGGCCTGTCTTCAGGCGAGGGATTCCTGCAGAGGGTAGCTGGGCCCTGTGCAGGTCACACCCACAGGACAGAGGGTGTCCTTGGGGCACTCTGAGCCCAGGCCACCAACGAGGACAGATGCTGAGTTTCCTGAGCCTGGAGGGTCTGTGCCTAGGGCGGGCTGCCAGAGGCCCGGGGGACCGGGCTGGACTGCTGGCCCTTTGGGCCCAGGGCCTGCTCTGGAGGACCCAACCCAGGCCTCAGGCCTCTCCTGCCTCCATGCCCCAGTTGTCCCGGGCCCTGCCCAGCCTCTGTTCAGGGAGTGGATGGCATGGTGGGAGAAGGACCCCAGACCCCACGGCGGCTGCTCCTGGTGCTGCACTCTCCTCCCGAGGGTCAGGGCCTCTGGGGCTGGTGTTTGTTTTACTTCCATCCTGGCTGCCAAGTGCGGCCAGGGTCCTGTAGCCACTGAAACCCACCTCCCACCCAGGTCTCCCGAGGCACTTCCTTTTCTTTGCCCCGAGCCCATGTGAGGGCTGGGAAGCTCCCAAGAGTGAAGGACGCCCCAGGGACACTCAGCAGGGTCGGGTCCAGGTCTGCTGCCCCGAAGCCCCCTCCTGCCCTCCCGGCTGCTCCCACTTTGTCCCAGAGAGCAAGAAGGACCAGGCGCTTGTCCAGGTGCAAAACTTACAGGACTGCTAAAGCCTCACCACTGAAGATGGGCATCTCAGTGCAATGCCTTGGAAAATCAGAGTAACGCGAAGTTCATGGCGAACAAAATTCAGACCTCCCAACCAGTCAGAGTGCGCCCACCCCCCGCCTCCTCTCCCCTCGCCTGGACGGAGAAGCAAAGGAGCCACAGGCCCCGTTTCTGGGGTGCAGCCCCTCCTCTAGGGCGGTTTCCATGGCAGCCAGCCTGTGGGAGCCTGGTGAGGTCAGCCTGCAGCGTCCCTGGAAGGGGAAGCCCTGCAGGAAGAGGCTGGGGACTTCCTGAGAGGACAGGTGCCAGGATGGATGAGGAAATCCCTGGGCTTTGCCTCCTGAGTGCAGCTGGGACATGGGGAGGGGCTGCTCCTTCCCGTGCCCGTCCCCACCACCAGGAGCCTGGTGCTCTCGTGGGTTTCCTCACACCAGGCTGCCATGGCAGGGCCTCTTAGAAGTCCTCAGCGGCTGTTGGGGTTCATCTGAGGAGGGTCAGGGTCGCTGCCAGCTTTCCCCACGGCAGACGCTTGGGAAGGCCCCTTGCATGGCAGTTGGCCATGGGAGAGGGGACAGCACCAGGCAGGGGCTGGCAGGAAGCAGGCACTATGTTCAAACTGGGTCACAAGGAAGGGCCATGGCAGGCTCAGGGAGGGGGCTGACTGGGTCAGCACAGGAGGCAGGTACCAGTGAGCCCTGCACCCGGGAGCCCAAGGTAAACGCTCCTGGAGCAGCCAGGGTCCCTGTGGGACGCAGCCAGCCCCCCTCATCCACAGGTCCCACAGCCTCAGTGCAACCAGCCAGCGCTTCAGTCACGTATGGAAAATGACATATTTGCAAAAAACCACCCACGCCCTATGTGTGCTTTAAAGTGTCACCAGGTGACATATGACCCCTAATGCAACATCAAGGCCATGGGAACTGCTGTTAAACTGTACCATTCAGGGCACAAAACAAGGAAAATCTACCTGCTCTGTACAGATGCAGCCACCCAGGCTGGGCTGCGCTTCAACCCGTGGCCAGTCGGGTCTGGGGGTGCAGAGCTGCAGGCACAGAGCCGACCGTGCACGTGGGATCAGCCCAGGCGACTAACGGGGCTCATGCCCCAGAGCTGCCGGGCAGGTGGCAGGCTGGATGCTCAGACGGGCTGGGGCGGAATCTGTCTTGCTCGGGAAGCCCCTTAGGGCTTTGACCGACTGAGTGAGCCCCCAGACAAGACACGGCTTTCCTTAAAGCTAACTAACCGCAGGTGTCAGCAGCATCTACAGAAAACCTTCCCAGCGACACCCCGACTGCTGTTTAATTACCCAGGTGCCACAGTCCGGCCCTGGTGACCTGTGAAACTGACTGTCATACCTGCCAGTTGCCCTATCCTGGGCTCCTCGGCCAGTGCCTCCTGTGGGCCAAGCCCAAGGGGAGCCAGGGCAGAGGGGCTCTGGCACCATCTGTCCTGGCCACAGGATGGGAGGTGGTACACGAAGCAAGAAGCCCTCAGCCCAGGCAGGGACTCAGGGATGCTCGGTGGCTCTCTCCAGGCAGAACCCAGGAGCAGTTCTCAGGGGCCTGGCAGCTGAACCAGCTCTAGGACCGTCTCAGCCTCCTAGCTGGACAGTCCCCCTGCTCAGACCCCACTCACACAGGGCCTTCCTCCTGCCCCATGGCCTGCGCCCATGGCTGCCTGGGGTGGTGACTGGGGCACAGTCTGCATTCGACATCTGTGCCATCTCTCCTAGGCACTGGTTTCCTCCAGCAGAAAATGAGCGGGAGGGAAATGTATGAAGTGACCTCCTAATGAGGCCAGCACTCCCACTGGTGCCGGTGATGCCCCTTGGTTCCCAGGCACCAAAGAGGGTGCCTGCCTCCTGTGTCACCCATGGTCTCCAGTGCAGGGATGGGGGAGCTGGAGGCCAGGCCAGCTCCCCAACAAGCCTGCATGAGACTTCGCAAAGAACTCACCCCAGGGTCTGTCTCAGCCCATGTTCTGGAATTGCTACCACGGGGCTTTGTGCGCAGTGTGGCTGGACAGCTATTGTCACCTGCTTTTCTGACTTGGAACTGGAGTGTCCCTTGAAGTCTCATGGGCTCAGAGGTGGGTTTGGGGACAGGACTGAATCATGAAGGCCCTGATCTCATCTGTGGATCCACTCACTTGGGGGTAGAGAGTGCAGGAGGTGGGACCTAGCAGAAGGAGGGTCTTGGGGATGTGCCTTGGGGATTAGATTTTGTCCCCAGCTCCCATCATGAGCAGAGCAGCTGTCCTCCACCATGTCCTTCTGCCTTGGAGCCAACCAACCATGGACTAAAACCTCTAAAACTGTGTCAAAATATATCTTTCCTCCTTTAAGTTGTTTATGTCTGGCATTTTGTCAGCAATGAATAGCTGACTAATACATCTGCCATGGATTAGTCAGGATAGGTTGAGCCATAATGCAATAACAAACACGCCTCCCAAACCTCATGGCTCAATACCATTACAACAAACTTCTCTATTGCAAAACACTACACTGATAGGCCTGGTCCTCTCCACCAGGTAAACTGGGGATCCCTGTCCCTTCTACCTTGAGATGCCACCACTAGACGTGGCCCATGGCAGGGGAGGAATGTGGAGCACAAAGCCTGAGAGTATTTGGGAAGGAAGGTTCACAGATCACTTTTGCTCAGAGCTCATGGGCCATGGCCAGTTGCAGGACCACAAGTTAGGGAGGCTGGGAATGGGGAAGAATGCACATGGTGTATCTAGCAAATATTATTGTCCTTCCTCCTTGGGAGGTGTGGAGGGCAGTTCTGAAACTAACCAGTTTTGAAGGCTGTTCAGGTACAGAGCACGTGTGTGTGTTTTCTATCGCCAGTTAGCAAGTTACCCCGGGACTCGGCAGTTTCCACAGCTCAGGGGTTGGAAACAGGCCAGCTGGGTGGTCCTGGCTCGGGGTCTGCCAGGAGGTTACAGCCAAGGTGTCCCAGGGCTGTGCCACCTGCAGGTGTGACTGGCTGGAGAATGCATTTCTGAGACAGCTGGGTCACCTGCTGCTGGCAGGAGGCCTTGCATCGTGGCCATCAGCAAGCCTCGGTTCCAACCCATAGGCATCTGCATGGGGGGCTGGGTGTCCTCACAAGGCGCCAGGT